>JAQQAE010011299.1:0-13683 GCA_029823295.1 Pseudamia nigra | reverse complement strand
AACAGATTAGTTTAAGTGTTTTGGCAAATATAATAAAAAGTTTAAATAAATAAAGATGTGCTACAGCATCACAATAACTATTCTGACTTTAAAGGAGACACATTGTGAAAAAGAAGGTTTCATGTATTTTTCTAAGAAAATACATCTGGGGGGCTCTAAAATAGCATTAAAGTATCAAAGTTCTCACTCAAGGGATAAAAATGACGCACCCCTTTTTCAGATAAATTGACCTAAAACAAGCATTTGGATTTCTGGATATTTGTGATGTCACAAACATACAATCACTGTCCTCAATCATTCAGGACTCACCAAACCCACAACAACCACCAAAACCATCCTGACATCCTGGAATCCATGCCACAGGCAGGAAATGGGTGTAGTCCAAGGCTACTTATTTTTGCATTATTATTATTGCTACTTATTCTTGTCATTATTTATGACAGAATAATACACAGAGCTGAAAACCATGAGTTTATGGACTTGGGATAGGTCACAATTTTTTGAAGATAAAAATGATCAGAAAAATGATTCAAAATTGATTCATTTGGGTGACTTTTGTGCCAATCTAATGGTAAACACAGTATTCACTCTTGTTTTTACCACCGTGTAGTAGTAGAGTGGTAAGGGGTGGGCGCATGCCTCATACGTATCATTTAACAAAAGAAGAATAACAAGACCACCAGGTAAACATGTGTCGCTGCCGCCGTGGGACCTGCAGTGAAATAGGATGCCACTGCTCATACCAACAAAGTGTGCTAAAGTAGACGTCCAAAGTAGTGTGCGGAGTACTTTCCAAAATCAGTAAATGACAGTGAGGTACAGTACGGGCGGGGGGGTCAAATTGATTACTAATCAATTACTAATCAACTAGTTTTGAATGACTATTGATTAGTGTTTTTGCTTCAAATGCCCATCCCTTTTATGGGCATGGTACTATGGAAATTTAAAATACACATTCTGGGGATGTTCAAACACAGCAAAATAAAAGTTAAAAGAGATATTTCTCCTTTAAAGTAAAATTAAGAAAAAGCTGAACAACTAGAGAAACAATAAACAATGGGAGATATTAAAACAGGAATGCAGAAGGTTTAGATACTTCAGTTTCATAAACATACCTGTCCTGTTGATCTTAAATCATTTCTTTATAAATTCCTATTGGTTAATGACATGACATATGACATTTCTGTTAGAATTTTATTGCATGCAACTTTTCCTATCTATGAACTTTTCTCTCTCTCTCTTTCACTCTCTTTATTTCAACAAAAGCAAAAATCTAAACCGTTTTTAAAACAAGAGGCTGCACATCCTGTTGACGTCCAATATCGGTGGCTTCATATCTTTTAGAGTCAGATAAGCTTGAGCAGCAAATCATGTCATATACTTTTTGTCACAGTGGTCACTCCTTAGAAATAAATAAATATAGGTTTAGGGCTAAGACGCTTTATGTTGTTAATAAGCCTTTTTTTTCCTCCGGCTGCCTGTGTTCTGTCTTTGTGACAGACACACATCAGCCTCTGTGTAATCCCAGGGCTTTAGGCTGTGCAAAGTGTTGACAGCTAGACAACACAGCCTGCACTGCGCTCTAAAGAATGTGATAAATGATACAGATGTAATTTCTACACACATTTGCTACATGTAACTCAATCTCCCAGCTCTTTTAACATTAGCTTTAATGCAGGTTTTTAGTGCTAGTACATTTCCTATAACTATAAAGAGGGGATTTGTTGAGTACATTTCAATTATCTTGCATTTTTCCTCATGTTTTGTTATATTTTATCATGCTGAAATGATTTTCCTTTGATCTTCTGTTGACTGTGCTTATACCAGAAATACAGACAGCATCATTTCACTCATTCAATCTGCATTGCAAATTCTCCTTCCTGCGTGCGGGGTTGATTTAGACTCTGTATGTGCGCATGTGTTGGCCGTGCTGAGTGACACAGGTCAGGTGCGGGTTGTCCAGGCTGTAATGTGTTTGTGTGATGCATGCGGAGGGGTACCCTGAGGGAAACAAGGTCGTTCCTGTGTTGATATGGCAGTCTCAATCTCCCCTCTGGGACCCGCAGGCGATGGAGCAGTGATACACACCGGCTTGGATTACTCAGCACTGAACTCTTAGGGGCTCGCAAGAATTATACCAACTGCTCAGATGCATTCTGCAGTTGTTTGATGTGACTACAGCACATGACAAATAGATCTTCATAATAGTTTAATAATAAACGCCTGGTCAGTATCAAAAGTAATAGTAATTAGTAGGAGTTTTCCATTATTGGTGTAATGTACAGTAATTGTTACTAGCCCACAAGGATTTACAAAAAAACAAAAAAGAGCACTTGCCCCTAAGTATATTCATGTGCCAAAAGAGGAGGGAACTGAAAAAAAAAAACTATTTTATTAATTCATTTCTAGATTTATTATCTAAAAGAACATCTGATCCAACATTCCTGAAGATGCGCTCCCTTAAAGTGAATTTCCACTCCAGAGTGTGACCTTATACTGGTGACACCAGTGCATAGAACAGATACTGTACGTAAATGCGTATTATCTAACATTTAACTCACTTTATCATAAGCGTAACACAAAAATACCCTTTTTTCTATCAAGCATATGTCAGCTACAGCAAATCACAGCGTACCATAAATTAAACCGAATCCTTCTGTATTAAAATGTAGTGTTATCAAATCCTCTCGTAGCCAATACTGAATATCTAAAATATCTTGTACACTCTTGCTTTGTAAACATTACCAATGACTATCATCGTACGTAAATTTAAGGAATAAGTTCACATCCATGAAAAAGAAATCTTAGTTATTAATCCTTGTCATTAAAATCGCTGTTGTACTGACTAGAAGCAGGACTGTTTATTCTAAATGTAAGGAAAGGACTGGTTATATGTTTGACTCTAATAAGCTTTAGTTTTTGTTTTTGTCACAGTTGTTATGTATGTGTTTGTTAGTCACGCTGTGCATTGGCATGTGGCAGTATATTGTTAATGTTTGACAGTTGTGGTGGGTAGACTGATGCAGAAATTCAAAAATAAACCGGATGAACCTAGGAGCTGGTACACACTGGAGTGTATAATTTGGGCAGTGACTCATTTTAAAACAGGAAGGTAGAGGAAAGACTGGCACTTTAACCCTGCTCAGACTGTGCATTCACATCTGCCCTGGCAAATCTGACGGAATCCAATCAAATGTGGACAGCTCTAAAGTCCTGAGGTCTAACCAACCCAAGAAAACATTGCTGTATGATCACTCAGGGTGCATTTGTCAGTGGTCTGGGACACATTTGTCCACATACTCTCGTTGTCTGAACAGGTATTTGTGCTGGGAGACATTGAGGACTGAATACCCTGGTGACAGGCTCAGTGTAGACCACCAACAACATCACACACATGTTTTAAATATGTCTGAAATGTTCAAAAAGCCTAGAAAGCTGCATCATGGATGGTGTGTACATGTGGTCCTATACTACATAATGCTGACCTGCCACCCTGATGATGACAATAAAATATCCACATTTTCATTATAAAGTAGTGATTTATGAACATGTTTAAGATTTAGTCTTAACTAAAACGTGTCGTGCAAGAGACCCAATAAAAAAACAACAGAACATTCACCAAAATTTAAGGAGTACTGATCGACTCTTGATACACAGCATCAGGTGTAGTGAATAATAGCCTCATTAGCCTCTGAGCAGGACAGTGAATTAAACTGACATAGAAACACTACTAAACCTGTTTGTTCAACATGAAATGAAGGCATCCAGTGAATTTGGGTGCTACGCTGTTGGCTATGGAGGAGCTTCTTCATTTGCACATCAAGAATGAAAGTCAGAACCAAAAGTGACCACTTAAGGTAATTCTGTAACACAATCTGTGAAGAGCTGGACACTTCAAGACAGATGTTAGTACAAGGTCTGATCAGGGCTGCCACCTGTACAATAAAACTGTTTTATTGTAGTAGCATGAGCTAATGCAGTGAGCCACTTTTACTCACCCATATTTAACTACACTGAACTATTTGTGCATTTGTACTTGTGTATTATAGTAATATTGTTTAGTTCAGTTGTTGTCATCATTCTGTCTCAAAGTCCTGGTATATGTATGTGAATGAATTAATGAAAAAAAAAAAAAAACACTGAATGATAACATGTGTCCAAATCTTTGCTTTGTAGTGTACATGTTAATTCAACCGTGTAAAAAAATACATCAGACCTCTGCATTCAGAACTTCACTTGCAAAACATGCAAGCATTATCAGTAAAGTGCCAACATTTAACAATAAAAGTAATCAATGTGCAGTACTAGAAAGCACTCAGAAAGCACAGACTTCAACCAAGGCAGCTCAGTTTCTCTTCACAGTGCAACATACTATTATCATATGAACCTATGCTCGTTTCCCCCATAATGTTATTGCACCAAAAAGTTCAATTTTTCAATTTATCCGACCCTCATGATTGGATTCTTGGACCGTAAAAACCCATCATTAAGCCCCCATATTTGCATTTGGAATCACATACATATAATTTTTAGTTCAATAACTATTCAACAAAAATAATATTTCCAAAATGGTGGTTTTCTTGATGATCTGGCTCTGTAAATGTTGAAGATACATCAAATCCATGGAGACATTACTGAATCAGCAGACTTTTCACTACAGTTTGGTGTCAGATTCATATCTATGGCTTTATTTGCTACCTTACTGTAACTATTTTTCCTCAACCCCTGTAAGTATAAACATTCTGGATCATTATATCCAGAATATTGCCCATATCTGGATCAAACTTTGTGGTTTGATCTATTATGATGTTATCCTATGGGTTTTTTTTTTGGGGGTGGGGGGTAAATTTTCTGAATGTTATTTGTGTTCTTTGTAAGTATATCATAAAAAAGAGAACAATCACACTTATGGACCTTTAAGGAACACTACATCCAGTTCACCTCAAACAATTACATGTTCACTCAATTTACACTGGACAAGAAGGGGGTGAAAATGCAATCTGTAAATCAATTTAAGGTGTCAAATATTACTGGCAAGTAGGGACACCAATTTGACCTTCCCTGACATGGTGAATACATTTTTTCAATTTATTACAACCAGAGATGTGTAGCACTCACATACTGTACCTTTACTCATTTTCATATACTTGAATGGTTTTTCCCATAAAATGTACCTCAGAGAGTGATTGTTTTGCAGAATACTTTTTATTCATACACAGTGACATTTGTAATGAAAAACTGTGCTTCTACTCAGTTATATTTTTGCTCCACCTCAATGAGAGTAGGAGTAAAAAATGCTTGAAATAGAAGAAACCAGTTAAATTTTAAAAAATGAGCAAAATGCTCAAGCAAATTATCAACATGAATGAACTAACCAACAAAATATACAAAAAAATAATCTCAAAAACTAACAAAATGAGCAGCAAATTAACAAACTAATCAGGAAAATTAGCAAAACTGTCTAGTAAATTGCAAAATTAAGATTTTACATTAAGTGCATTAAGTATAAATGAACAAAACAAGCAAAAAGGAAGAAAATAATCAAGTAAATTAACAAAAATTTACAGTATAATGAGGCAATTGAATAAAAAGTCAACAAAATAAACTACAATATGAGTAAAAATTACCCAAATAATCAAAAAGGTTGCCAAAAATAAGCAAAATTAAAACAACACAATTAGTAAAAAATTATTAAATGTAGGAATGACATTGTAAAAAGAAGAACAAAAAAAACCCCAATCAATTAAAAAAAAATAAATAAATAAATGGGCGATAAAACCATGGGAATAAATACAAATGATCAAAATAGTTGTTTGAAGACAGTATATTAGGTTGTAACAAATTCTATGGTAAAAAATTAATCACCGCAACACATTTTTTTACTCTTACTCAAATACTTGTATTCCTACATGTACTTCTACGTGAGTCATTAGAATTATACTGTTAACCCACCTCTGATTACAACTCTGACATTGTCTACACATTTTAAATGAGATACTCGTCAGTAAATTGTGAGTTTGACATCATAAATTGCATTTCTTACACATAAGGCTGAGATTGACAGAGGAAATCAAACTGGGGTTGTTGTTTTTCTACTGTTGGCCTGCAGTGCACTCTGTACACTTTACTTCAGTAATTTGTGAAGTACTCAGACTTGATAACTGCAGTGACTTCTCCAAAAGGCAACTTCAGGAGACAGAAGCACATTTATAAATCTTTGCAGGTTCTGGGGAAAAGGTGCACACAAATAAATAATAGCTGCACAGTTGCAAACAAACAATAGCAAAAGTGCTTGCAGGTATTTTCTTTGTTGTTTGTTTTGTGTGTGACTGTGCAGTAATCTTTAAATTAATAGTGAAATGGTTAAGAGTCAAAGACTTGATGTTGAACTCAAAAACAGACACCAAAGTGAGGTCACGGTGTTCATTTTCCACAGTATCTTCACTGAAATTCCACTGGAAAGCAAACATTTATTCAGTATAGACTAAATCTCTTGTCAAGCTCATTGTCGTCTTGTCATTTAAAAGTTGTAATCCCCATCCTATCGTATTGTTTACAGTGCTTCCCCTTATTTTTCCATGGAGCACATCCTTCTTGAATTCCATGCTTCACAGAGCTTCTCCTTTGAATATGTGGCAGATGAAAGTAAAAACAGGATTACAGCCTAATCCCTCTCGATTGTTTGTGTCTTTTAGCCACTGGGAGAACTCTGATGTGGTCCTGCCCTGCTGAAGAGGGAGACAGAGAGAGAGAAAGAGGGGGGAGAGAGACAGAGATGGAGACAGAGGAGGAGACTTTCCTCTGTGCCGTCCAGTAATGAGAGCCAGTAATAAAGTGGATGTATTCATGGACAACTGAAGCCAGCAATTAAGGAAAGAGGTAGCTAGCTTCAGACGGCCACTTTGGATCTTTTAAATGTAAATACGGCTGCTTCTCTCAAAGTGCTCGGTGAGATATTCCAAATGAAATCCCCTCTCACTAATGAGGGAGCTGTGATATTTCTACATGAAGCCTCTCTTCGGCACTACCACGGTAGGCAGCCCGGGCTCTTGTTGAAATGTTTTAATCAGGCTGAAGGAACAGGGATTATGATATAACAGAGTTGGTGGAGACTAGTCTTCCTCTGTTTCCCATATCAACATAGTACTGTTTGATCTGCCCTGAAATCTACACTGCTGTGACTGTCTTAATTAGCTAAGTGGATGTAGACAACATATCCTACATAGTAAATTGCAGGAGTTGACATGTCGCTGAGTAATGTTCTGTGTTCGAGTTAATAAAGAACAATAGTTGGGAAAATAAAAGACAACCACTGTTGCTACATCCATAGAGGAGATAATAAGACAAAGAAGCAGCTCATATAGATCCTGTCAGGAGACAAATTATAGTAATTTTTAAAGCAACGCTTTCCTGTTTGGTAACATTTGGTGTTTGCAAGAGCTTCTCTCATCGCCAGTAAATTGCTGTTGCCTTGATCAGCTGGTGCAGCCTGTCACAGACGCACTGCATTGTGCCATTGTTTCATCCCATCTGCCTTGGTTTGATGTCTCCTTCCCCATCCTCAGCATCCTCACACACTCCTTTAGCAGCGGGTCAGGTCACTACACACTGGTTTGTGATGCAGGAGTCACAGAGCCGCCGTCATCTTGCTGCCCACTAACAAACAACAGCTTGACTCGCAATATTGTCGTCATGTTTGTTTGTTAAAAAGGAGAGAGACTCGCTTGGCAGCGACCCAATTCAAATGAGCTGTTTAAGATATGGGAGTGCACTATGAATAGAAATGAAGGCAGTTATATATTGTAGGGGAGCCTCACAGCATAGATGAGGGCCATTTTCTCCGTCTCCAGTCAGTGGAGGATTTCTCAGTGGCCTGGAGTGCAAGTGGCAATTAGCCTGTATTTGCATTGCAACAGAAATTCATCCAATTACAATCATTTACGCAGTTACTTTTGACATACATTGGCTAAATAGATATTACCATCTATTCACAGGCAGGGCAGTGATAAATTTATTCCTACAGGCGTCAACAGAAGTGACACCGTTTTAAGATATTTCCAAACTACAAACCAAACATGGGCGATTCAATATGTTAAAATTAACATTAACTCATGCATTTGCCTCATCTGTCTTTTAAAGCTAATTTCATTCCTCTCCCTCGCCACCCCAGCCTCCTCTCCACAGAGGTTTTTGACTTCACTATTCACATCACTATTGAGTTATATTACCCCTATTAACACTAGAGGTCACTTAACTCTAAAACATTTCATTTGGTCATAATACAGTGCATGAACAAATGACCCATGTGGCCAGAGGACAAGCTCTGTATTGTTGTGTATCGATGAAAAACCAGAGCAAGTCAGGTGACTTTGTGATACAAAGTCCACATTGAGAGAGTTTTGAGATGGAGGGAAAGCTTTGAACACTGGAGGCTTTAAATGAACCACAAATGTGGTACATTTAACATTGTTTGCATTGTTTTTGGTATTTTTGCAACTGGAATCCACCAACAATCACATAATATGTCATTATTATGCTGAGAGGTGAGATAATTGGTGCATGAAATTGATTTTCAAACCATAGACAAACTAATGTTACAATTCATTGAGGAATATTAATAATTTTAAGTTTCATATTCACATAAAAAATAGCCTTTACTATGGATTCATATCAAATTATTTTAAATCTAAAGATAGTGCAGTTTGGTCAAAAAAAGGTGAGATCCCATCTAATTCACAAAGAGGCAGCTCTAGTCCATTTACTGCCTTTTAATTCTGGCTTTTAATCCTTTGAAAAGTCTCATCTCCACCTGGATGAGCAAAGTAAATTCTTTAATCCCTGTCTCTCTCTGACACAGGGTTTTGGTTTACGTTCTCAAGTGATGCAAGCTGAGTGCATGTGAGTGCAACAGTGGGTTGCTGTCCCAAAGGACTATGTTGAGGCGGAGGCAGTGTTTGCGTTCCATGCAGCCGGTGGCATTAGGTGTCGGAGGCACTGTATATGCAGCCTGCTCCTGAGCCTCCAGAGAATAACACCCTGGTGGCAACGCGCTGATGCTGATGCCATAGATACTCCACACGACAACAGTGGCTGCACTGCTAGCTCCGTCAGAGCTGTCACATAGAGCTGACATTGCTGACATTGCAGGTGCTACATTAACAAATGCTGCGATATGAAAACAAATAATTTAGATAATGCTGTATAATCCTTACACTGTCAATTTAGAAACTGTGGATGCAAAGCATGGATGGACTAAAGAGATAAAGAGAACTGGTTATGGTGCCGCCACTCCACAGCTGCTGCCACTTCCTCCAGTGGACACTTGCAGTATTGCAGCAAAAAAAACTGCTGCCTCCCAAAAAGTATTTTCTTCATGCTATAGATCACAATGATATGCATTAAATCCTCTATACATTAGGCACAAAAAGTTCCACTGTTTCTTTTTGGAATCTAGGTCTAATTATACTGTACTTCCATGATGCAGAGCGGCCTGTGGACAAAAATGCTGATATGCCATGTTAGTAGGCCAAAAATGTGTTTCTGAATGTTCCTGTATTGATATAGCTCAGACAGTGTCTTAGCTGACTGTGTTAATGTTGACATCTGTGTTGTGTTTGAGAGTTTTTCGGTGGGATGTCCAGGCAGGTAGTGAGTTTTGCCTACATATTGCAATCAGCTTATCCTCACCATTGGCTGCATTAATGCCAACAGACAGGAAGCAGTTGTTGGCTCCAGCGGGGTCAGGGTGGTTTCAGCTGATGACCCGGCTCTATCAGGCCAAGGGGGCTGAGTGAACACCACGCTTCCCCACCTCCCCCATCCTTTCCCCCTCCAAAGGCCAGTGTGGTTCCTCCGGGCTTTTGTTGCATGATGGGATATATTCAGCTGCTCCGTTCGGACGGTTTGGAGGAATGCTGCGGGTGCACCCCCTCCTATCGGTTGGTCACTGGAGCGAGGAGGGATATCAAAGCTTCGTTGAGGAGGGGCGGGAAGAGGGCGGGAGGGGGCTGAGAGGGTCATGTCTCATTGGGCAGAGCAGGGGGGCACCAAGGCTGTCACATGGCTGATGGCTGATTTACCACTCCACTGGAGAGGTGAGGCCTCATAGGCCACCTCTCCCTTCTCACCACACACACACACACACACACACACACACACACACACACACACACAACACAGACACACATAGACATGGACAATTCATTGACAGACAACCCTTTCTGCTCACCACCTTACAGTGTTTTAACAACCTTGAACATCAATGTGCTTTCTCTACAGCCCAGCCATCTCTTTAGTCAAGCTTCAGCTAAAGCACCTGTATTGATTCCTGCTCCATCCAATTCAGCTGCAGCCTTTCATGGGCCCCTCTAACTGACTGTCTTTGTCCATGTTGCTCACACAGGCTTGTTTTTTCTTCTGCCATTTTTGTCATCTACACCCATTTGCTGCACTCACCAGAGACACCACTCCATCTCAGACATCTCTGTACATAAAAGATACCTGGGTAGAATGCTCAGTGTACCTTTCAAAACCCACTCACCCATCAATATATAAACCAGATCTCATGAACATGGACAATTTTACATGGCCCAATGGAAACACAAGCATTTTCTTTTTAATAACATTGCCATATGGTGCATAAAACATACCTCTTGTAGTCTCTTTTAACCCGGTAATGTGTATTGATCTGTGCTCTTAGATGTCTACGACATTGCAATATGTTTACTTGTACTCTAACAGCAGTGCCTGCTGCTCCTAACGTAATATAAAACTATCTGCCACTCTTAAACTTTTATTACCGATGCTGAGGAGGTTATGTGTTCACTGGTGTCTGTTGATTTGTTTGTCTGTTAGCAGGATTACACAAAAAAGCTACTGTCCACAATGTCTGGTGGAAGGGTAGAGCTTGAGCCAAGGAAAAACCTAGATTCTATTAAAAGGGTGGATCCAGGAAGTTTATAGCACTTTCTCTAACTTTGCAAGATGTGGGATTTTCCAACATTTCGGGAACCGTTAGTAAATCATGTATGAATCTTGATATCTTGAAAAAAATCATGATCTTGAAAGAAAAACAACTGAATTTTAGGAGAAGTGTTTGTTTGACCAATTTGGTATGGATCCAATTAAAACCTAGGATTGGACAGACACAAATTTATTTTTTGCATCCATTGTGTAGTAACAAAGAGGTCCAGAGACTTGAATTTCCAACCAAAGTTGAGACAATGATGAGTGAATGAATGATTTTGACATACTTAGGATATTTTTATGGATTGAGACCTGTCAGAAAAGTTCATTATGGGTGGAGGCGCTCTTGTTATGACCCCCTGGTGATTATGTGTGTTTTCTGTGCAGTGCTCCCTCCCGACCTGAGGGGGGCGCATTTCACCTGTCTGTGTATGTTTTCAGGAAGCGGATGTGCAGAGAGAATGGCGCAAGAATTGAATATAAAATGACGTCATCGGATGACAGCGCCAGGCTTGCCTCTTTCGTTTCCAACTTGTGCTTAGTGATTGCGATTAATTCGACTGTGTTCTGGTTTAGACAGGGATTGGGCTTTTGACTCTGCATTTTCGGATTTGACTTTGTATAATTGGATATTTGTGAATAATCTATTTGGTACATAATCATGTCCTAAATTCAGCAGTCCTGGCGGTGTTCAGGGTGAGAAGCTGTTCCTTTTGTGCACTGTTTTCTCCTGTTTTTGTTTAGGGAGTTTCAGGTAAGAGGCCTGTATTTTGTTTTCTATTTTAGTTCTGTCAGGACATTTAGTTGTGTGGATAGAGGTTTGTTCTGTTTGTTGTTTTGGCTGTGCTCATCCTGAAGTTGTATTTACCATTTGTGTAAATAAATACAGTATACTACCAGGACTGCTCTTTATGTGAGTAGTGGTTCTCCTTGGGAGCGGGAAAGAGGGAAATATCATTTTAATACATGTTACACCGGTTCCCCCTAGGCTGGCCGTAACACTCTACTCAGTGCCATTCTACTTTGTGTGACAACCCCACTCCTTTTGGTTAACCTTGCCCCAGTCTCCCCTAGTTTTGCAGGCGGAGCTGTCGGATCAGCCGCACCCGGGCCCTGTGCGTGTTGGCCTACATAAACGTCATCATCTCGCCCGCTCAGCCCCTATCTCCTCCTGATTCCCCACCCATTCCGAGGGTGGATGCCCTCAGAGCAGCAGGCTGGCGTCTGCAGCACTTTATCCTTTTTTTGAGCACATCCATCCACACACTTGCACCCAGGCACGCGTGACATCACTGACGAGCTGATTCTAATGTTCGTCTTGATTTGTGTTTAAATAAATAATCCTATTTGGCAGCCGAACCGACTTGTGTATCTCCTGTTTTGTCATGGTCTTGAGCCGGATCGTGACAAAATAATGATGTTGCTTAACATACACAAGACTCATTCAAAAAAATTAATAATATAATACACAGCAACAGTAAGTATCTGTACCCAAACCTGAGGTGTGGATTTGTTATTTAGCAAGACAGTTGCCACTATATAAGGTCAGGATAGATGGTGGAAGTACAAACTTGTGGGACTTCAGCGAGATTCATCCACATCTGTTGACATCATAATCTGTTCTGGCAGTACAGTATTCACATTTATTTCCAATTGGTAACCTAACCTAATTAGTATATTTAATTAAGTCACGGGGTCACCAAGTGCAAAATTACATTTTGGGCTGTACAAACCTAGGCTTTGGATCTGGGGCTCTGAAATTTTAGATATGCCTACTACACATTGGGGGACACCCTACAGTCTACCAAGTGACCTGACCTTGACCTTGAAGATTGGTAGGGTCTGAAAGTTAGGACTCTATTTATATACCTTGGATATGTTCAAAAGAGCAACCTTAGGGCCTAGAGCGACTAAACTGTACACATGAATACTCCCACTAGGGGGAGAGTTATCATGGTGACCTGACCTAATTTCCAAATTTAAATAGGTCACAGGGTCACCTAGGCTATGTTCAGACTGCAGACAAAATACAATTTTTTTCACCATATGTGACCCATATTTTTTTTAATGACAGTCTGAACAGCACAAGTCCAATTTTTTAAAATCATATTCAGGCCACTTTCATACGTGGTCCTAAATCGGATATGTGTGATGTTTTTCAAAGCAGCCTGAGTCTGAATGATCATGCCACATTTCATCTGACTTTTACCTCACTGAGGTGAGACGGATGTCACGATTCTGCGCTGGAGGAGGAGGACATGGCAAAATCAGGTGTAAACCATGGCCTCGGAATCACTCGCTCATAATTTTGTTGGCTCTGGCACAACAACTTCAAACTTGATACACACACACTGACTGGCTGTTTTATGGCGGGTGGCAAGCAACTTATTGGTGCATTACTGCCACGCTGCATGTGGCGTCACATCTTCCTCTGCGCATGCGGTCACTTCAGAGCTGCCAGTCTGTTCACACTAGAGTCTGATGGGTGTCGCATTTAAAATATAATGTAAACAACCACACGGAAAAATCAGATTTCAGCAAAAAAATCAGAATTGAGCAGTAAGACTTGTAGTTTGAACATAGCCTACCGTATTTTCCGCACTATAGGGCGCACTGGATTATAAGGCGCACTTGCGTCACGCATCCACCAGATGGCGGTGTGCTACAACAAGTGACAGTTCTGCCTGCAATTGCGTCATGCATCCACCAGATGGCGCT
>JAQQAE010011298.1:0-13684 GCA_029823295.1 Pseudamia nigra | reverse complement strand
CATGTATTCCTATGGAAAAAGTCTCTTCGGATAACGAGAAATTTGGATACCGAGCGTGACGCCGGAACGGATTAAACGCGTTGTCCGAGGTACCACTGTATTTCCATAATGACGGTTTTCTTCTGGATCTAGCGCTCTAAATGTTGAAGATACATAAAGTCTGTGGGCACATTACTGAATCAGCAGACTTTCCACTTCAATCTGGTGTCAGTTTCATGTCTATAGCTTTATTTGCTACCTTACAGTAGCTATTTTTCCTCAACGTCTGTAAGTATAAACATTCTGAATCACTTTATCCAGAATATTGCTCACATTTGTATCGAACTTTATGGTCTGATAGAATTTATTATGGTGCTATCATGTGGTTTTTGGCTAAATTTCCTGAGTGTTATTTGTGGCGTTATAAGGACAAATGTTGAATTTGGCCCTATCTCACAATGGTGAAAAACCCTGACCCGCATGATGATTCAGATCACTGTCACAATCCAATCCACTGGTCCTTGTGATATTTCTGACCTATCCTGAAAATTTCATCCCAATCTGTTTATATCTTTTCGCGTTATGTTGTGAACAAACAAAACAACAGATAACTAAACTAACACACAAAAACAAACTAAAGACAAAAACAAACTTCTCGGTGGAGGTAATAACAAAAAACCACTGAAGGTGAGGGTGTGTCCAAACTTTTGACTCATAGTCTATAATAATTAATTGTCATCTAACCTGCCATCACTGTGACAGCCTTATCAGTAGTCGGTAATGACCACTTCCTCCTTTTTATATGTCACACTATGGTCAGTCTCTCCATCATATTCAACTCAATGTCCTGTTCTATATCATGTTCTGTCTGCTCTGCACACTTCCTTCCTCTGTAGTCCATCTTTATTAGCTGCCATCCATCCATCTTTGCCGTGGTCCCTCAGTAGTGTAAATGCAGGCCCAGGGGGACTCCTTTTGTGCCGCATTGAACACCTGTCTTTGATTACCCCCACATGAAGTGCAACTAATAAGCCACTGAATACAGCCTCTAGGGGCATTTGGTCGCCTGTTGCGAGCAGGGGCAGATGTTGGCTGGGACTGTCGATACTGCGGCATGATTAAATTGACCTGTCCTGTTTATTGGAGGTGCCAGACTCTGGGCGCCAGCGAAGCTGGTGACAGGGACAAAAGGTTTGCAGGGTCACAATGTCAGGAGGAAGGAATAGGAAAGAGGTGAATTATGAGTTGGGAGCATTTTATGTCTCCTATTAAGGCAGGTGGGGGAGTGAGCAGAGTGAGCCAGGATGAAACGCACAACAGTAAAATGTATAATAAAGAAGCTGTTAGCAGATGTTCACACTGACAGGAGAATCTGCTCCCTGTTTGCTGTGCAAGGAAGAGAATAAATGAGGGCTAAATTAGTGTAAATGACTTGTTACAAATGAAAAATCTGAATAATTGGTTTGGGGAAGAGAGAGTACACAGTGTGCAAGCAACAGAGTAATTAAAAAAGCTGCAGAGGTCATGATAAGGCGGCCAGATCAGCATTAGTTCCACAAAAGCGTGTACTTCTAAGTCAGGGGAAGGACTCATGTGGCTCTTTAGGCCCTCTCCAGTGAGTGTGATGGCTGCGTCTACTAATGAAAATAACACATTACAACAGTCTCCCTACATACTGCCTTAAATATTGTGTTTTGAGCTCTTTTACTTATTAAAATATTTAAAAAGGCTCAGTGAGGAAGTGTGATCTCCAAGCATTTGAACCCTGGCTGTCACCATGTGAAATCAAAATGAAAAAAAAAAACAAAAAAAAAATCACTAATTAAACAAAACGGGCAAAAATGAAGACAAAATCAAACAGAATGATCAAGACAAATGCTGAGCTATTACCAAAAGTAATTTAAAAAAATCAAAAATAACAAAAAACTGAAGAAAATAATGTACAGAAATATGAACAGAATATTCCAAAAGATTAACCAGAATGAGCAAAAATAATCACTAAATGAAGAAAATGGACAAAAACTAAGGCAAGAATGATCAACAAAGTGAGATCAGAAGTGATATAAACAAAATGATGATAAATGAAACAAATTAAGAAAATGAAGGGAAATGTGGACAAATGTGACAAAATAATCCACAAAATTAGCAAAAAAAAAAGAAAAAACATCCACTAAAATGAAGAAAATAAAAAATGATGCAGTCAAATACATATCTCAGAAAATGACCAGAACTAAACAAAACAATCAACAACCATGAACAAGAATAAACAACATAACAGACAAAATGACCAAAATATTCAGCACAAGGAACAAATTTAAATATGTCCAGGAAGTACAGGAATTAAAAAATACTAAACACAACAAATAACAATGAAATTAAAAAAGGTATATGAACAAAATGTGAAAAAAATTTCAAAATGAATAAAAATAAATAATCCTCATCATTATTTTGTTCATTTTTTTGTCCAGCTTGTATCTTTTTTGCCTTTCTGTCAACACAAAAACAAACAAAACGATTAGGAAAGTGAAAGAAAAAGAAAAACGACCAATTTAATCATGAAAATGAGAAAAAATACACATAATACAGAAAAATACCACAAAAATTAACAACAATGAAAAACACTCCTGAATGAAAAACTGATGTGATGATATCGTCAGGTTCTAGAATGGAATTTGGAACCTTCTCCTGGCTTTCAGAGAGTGCGGATGCATTTCTATCTTAAACCCAAAAGCAACATGGAATTGACCAGCTGGACCTCAATGCAATTGACACGCTGTTCGGACAGGAAGACGGGTCGAGGGGAACCAGAGGGTCCTCAGGGGACAGCGGCTGCTGGACATGTAAGGATCCATGGACGCATGGGGACTGTTTTTGAGACATTGTCCACTGAGGGTATAGGGACTGATACCACATGTGCATCCATGTTTTCATTATCTCACGTCCCAACACAAACCATGGCCTCTCTGGAACTTTGCTTTGTTAATGCGTGTGTAACTTGTCTGCTAACTGTGCATATGAGCTTTTTTTTTTCTATGTGACCATAAGTTTGCTTCTTACGGAGCCTAAATCTGGAAACTGTTTTTTTTACTCTCTTTCCTATTGTACACCCCCCACTCCGCCTCCCACTTTCCCCCAACTACTGAAGGGGCAGCGCACACACTCGCTGCAGCCCCCTCCCTCTCATTTGGAGAAAATGTAATTTTGTTGTTGATGAAAACATTTGACAATGACAATAAACACATTCTGATTCTGAACCTGTTCTTTAAAGTCAACAAACAGAATCTGACATGAGGAGACGAGACACTTTATCATTTAGTCCCAAAAGAAAATACAACTGAACGCATTGAACAGAGCTACATTTGTCTGACAGTGAATAAAGAAGATTCAAACAACAAAATGCTGAATAGATTTCAAAAAAGTGTCTACTAGGGTAAGAAACACAAAAAAAACACATTTAACCAAAACACTGCATTATTGAGTAAAAACCTTTAGACTGAAATACTAAAGATATTATTATTATAAATATGTGTTTTTCAAGTCAGTTTTTGACATTAAACCCCAGAGTGTGACTGTACTGTATTTATAAAAACAATCTATACATGGTCCTGTTTTGATTTGAAAGAGTCAAATATAAATCCAGTCAAACATAATTTGTAACCATAACAGTACAATATTTAATCATTCTTTACATGTTAAACATAATTACTAACACAGGCAAGAGAAAAATATAGGTGTGGTTGTTTGTGTGAAGCATTCTGTACTAGGAGCTCAAGAAATTATTATTATTACTATTCATTATTATTCATTATCATTCCTGGCCCAGCCAAGCCTTGGCTGGAACACCTGGCCTAGGATTTGGTCCCAGTCACAGGAAGAACCCATGGAGGTGGATCCAATTGAAATCCAAAACCCTGTTAGCAATGTCCAGCAGAGATGGACTGGGAATGTGACCAGGTCCAAGTCATAGGACCTGGTCATAGAAGTGGACATGCCAACATTCCTGGCCCAGCGAAACCTTGGCTGGCAGAACTGATCCGGCCTGATTTGGTCCCAGGAAGGACCCATGGAGGTGAATCCAATTGAAATCCCAAACCCTGTTAGCGATGTCCAGCAGAGATGGACTGGGAATATGGCACCCAGAGCCTCCATTGTCCCAAGAGCCTTCAGTGGCCCTGGTGGCACTGAGGGCTCTCCATTGTCCTCAGCAGCTGTGGGGGCACTGAGGGTTCTGGGGCCAATGGAGGCTCTGGGTGCCATATTCCCAGAACCTCCACTGTCTCCAGAGCCCTCAGTACTGGCAGGCGCTCTAGAGCTTCAAGTTTACGCACAGCTTTCAGAGCCCTCAGGGACACTGGTACTTGCAGTTTACCAAGAGCCCTCAGAGTCCCGTGGTCCACTAGAGCTCCCAGTTTCTCCAAAGCCCTCAGAGCAACCAGAGTCCTCAGGGCCATCAGAACCCCTGGTGCCCCCAAAGCTGACAGAGCCCTCAGAACCACAGGAGCCAACAGATCCCTCAGGACACCCAGAGCCTCTATTGCCCCCGAGCCCTCAGATCCCCTGGTGCTCCCAGTTTACTCACAGCCTTCAGAGCCCTCAGGGACACTGGTGCTTGCAGTTTAACAAGAACCCTCAGACCCTCCTGGGCCACTGGAACTCCCAGTTCCCCCAGAGCCCTCAGAGCAACCAGAGCCCTCAGAGCCACTGGAGCCAACAGCTCCCTCAGGGCACCCAGAGCTTCTATTGCCCACCGAACCGTCAGAGCCCCCAAGCCCCCTTGAGCTCCCAGTTTACTCACAGCCCTCAGAGCCACTGGAGCCAACAGATTCCTCAGAGCACCCAGAGCCTCTATTGCCCCCTGAGCACCCAGGGCTCCTCACTCACAGCCTTCAGAGCCCTCAGGGACAATGGTGCTTGCAGTTTACCAAGAGCCCTCAGAGCCCCCTGGCCCACTAGAGCTCTCAGTTTCTCTGGAGCCATCAGAGCAACCAGAGCCACCAGAACCCTTGGTGCCTCCAAAGCCAACAGAGCCACAGGACCCAACACATCCCTCAGAGTACCCAGAGCCTCTATTGCCCCAAGAGCCCTCAGAGCCCTCTGGGCCCCTGGAGTTCCCAGTTTACCCAAAGCCCTCAGAGTCACCCTGAGGCCCCCAGTCTCCATTGTCTCCAGTCCTCAAAGCCCCAAGAGTGCTCAGCTCTCCTGGAGCCCCTAATGCCTCCAGATCCCCCAGAGCCTCAAGAGCCTCCACTGCCCCCAGAGACCCAAGGGACCCAAGCTCAACCAGCAGAAACAGCATGCTTGTCGATGCTCTTAGACACCACCTGTAAAATGGGTTATTCCATCACTGAACTCACCAAAGAGCTACCAGTTCAACTCATGGATTTTTAAAAAAATATATCATATGAAATGTCCAAATAGATTTAGAAAAGCATGCAAAATTCTAGAGTCATGCATTAAATAGTTTCCGAGTTATAATTTGTTTAAATTTTTTTTGCAACTCTTACTGTGCATATTCTCAGCCCTACCAACTCTTGAGTTTTCACTGGATTGACTTACAATTTGCATTGAACACAGACCAGGTCTTATGGGTGAGATCCATGAAGTTTTTTTAGACATTTCTGGAATAATGTACAGTGGTCCCTCACTATATCTCGCTTCACCTTCCACGCCTCGCTGTTTCGCGGATTTTTTTTGGTGCAATTTTCATATATTTTTTATACAGCGCATGAACATGCATTGTGTTCTGTGTCCTGATTGGCTAAAGGAGAACCCGCACATTGTGTTCTGCATCCTGGTTGGCTAAGGCCATTGTCAGTCATCTCCTCCGTGTTGTCTCCCGTGCTGTGCAGTGCAGAGTGCCTTCAGCTTCGGCGGACATGCACCGGTGTTCATTCGCTGGCGGTGTGACTCTGAAGTGCTATATGTTTGTGGGTTTTCTCTCCGACGGAGGTCCGCAGTGTCCACGAGGGCCTTCATTGGAGGGCAGCACTGCGGCGGAGCAGCGCGGTGGCGGAGCAGCGCGGTGGCGTAGCGACGCTGTGGTGGAGTGGCGCTGGCGTGGGGGGGCGTGGGAGGGGGCTGTGACGCGTGGGTCACTGTTGGTGGTTTCTTGTCTGGCCAGCATTGTAGGTTGATCGTTCAAATTAAATTTGTTGTTTCTGGAGGCCATCGTGTTTTTTTTTTTTTTGTAGGAAAGCGTTTGCTTTTTTTTTTGTTTCTCAACCAAATGTACTACTGAATCTACTTTGCGGATTTCGCCTATCGCGGGTTATTTTTAGAACGTAACCCCCGCGATAAACGAGGGACCACTGTATTCATTCTTTCTGGTTGACTTGATTATTTTTTTCTTTTTGCTTATTTTTTGGTTCATTTTGTTGCTTATTTTGTTGGTTTTGCAAGACAACTGTTCATTTCTCCTTCAGATTTATTCATTTTCTTGGATATTATTGTTCAACTTGTTGTTCTTTGTTCATTTTGTGGATAGTTTTGCTTCTTTTTGTGTGGTTTTATTGATATTGATGATAATTCATTATTTTGTTCCATTTTCTTCATTTTCTGAATTATTTTCTCATTTTCTTTGTTGTTTTGTTCAGTAATTTTCAACCTTTTTTTCTTCAGTGTTGTTCATTGTTTTCATTTTTAAGTATTTTGTTTGTTTTGGTGATGATTTTGTTCCTTTTTTTCCCACACAACACAACTTCTCTTTATAAATATATGACAAAGCGTCAATTTGACCCAAATACCATATGAGGGTTAAAAGCTCTTGTAAAATACAGTCTGTTTTTGAAGTCTTGCCTCTCTGGGGTCTTGTATTGAGCTGCTTTTGGATTTAGAGATTATGTTGAAATGGTGGATGAAATGATTTCTACACAAGCACCGCCCTACAAATAATAACGTTCCAAAAGATCGATTCTTTTTCTGAATCGATTTTTCCAAATGATTCGATCTCTCCAACGTTGCATTTCTGCCAGCACTAACATGCCTGTCTTTTGTTTTGTTTGAGCACTCACCCCTTTGTCCTGAGGCCTGCCTGGCAAGAAACCAGAAGACTGTGGAGATGGCGTCTTTATTAATGAGAGCAGGAAGTGGGCCAGGCCGACCACCAGAGAGGAGGAGGAGGAGGACCAGGAGGCTCCTTTTTACTTTAAAGACTTCTTTTCCATAAGTAGTAACTCATTTTGTGGTTTCTTTTCTTTTTGTCCTTTAGTTATTAATGTTAGATTCAGAAAATCACTTTGAGAGGTATTTGGTTTAATGGTTTATTGTGTGTTTATTTTCTGGAAATAGAATGTCCTCCTCATGTATCTGTTTAGGCCTATTTGTACATATACCCCTCCTTTGCGTCATTTGTCAGGTCATTTTATTGTATCCCTCCTTAAATTGCTTCCTTATCGTGGTGGAGGTGTTTGTGTGCCTGAGTGGTCCTAGGTGACAGGTCAGACTAAGAGCGATTCAGAAGACCCGTATGATGAAGAAGGTCAGGAGCCAGAGTACCCCGCCCAGTACAGGGAGACCAGGGCCCCACCCTGGAGCCAGGCCCCTGGTGTAGAGGCACCGGAAAAATGAACAGGGCCTCGCCTTCCTGTGGGCCCACCACCTGCAGGAAGGGTCTTAATGGTCCGGTGCTGTGTGGTTTGGGTGACAGCCGAAGGCGGAGGCCTGGGTGGTCCGATCCCTGGTTGTCAAAACTAGTTCCAACTGGGAAGAAGCCCTAGGACAGAGCCAGGACACACTTGAGGGACCATGTCTCACGGCTGGCCTGGGAACACCTGGGGGTCCCCCAGAGGAGCCGGAGGAGGTGGCTGAGGAGAGGGAAGTCTGGATTTTTCTGCTTACGCTGCCGCTATCCTTACCCGGATAAGCTGGATGGATGGATTTATTGTGTTGACACCCCTCCTGAGTTGAGTTATTGTTTCACTGACCTCACTTAAATGCCGCCCTGTTAGTTTATTTTGTGTTTTGAAGATTTCTTTGCATTTTCCAGTGATTTTTGGGTTTTGTTGTATAAACTTTAATTAAATGTTGAAATTTTTCATTTTTACACCTTTGTCCTGATGTTTCTCTGCTTGGACCCTCACATGCAAGAAAAATAAAGGAGGTAGAGGCTGATGCTGCAAGATGCAAAAAAAACACGTCATGGCAAAAGATGCAAAAAGGCAAAAATAATGAAAAAGCTTAAAAAAAACACAAATAGGAAAGACACAAAAAGTCATTAATGACGTGCAAAACGTGGGGAAAAGACAAAACCCCATAAGATTTAAAAAGACAATAAGAAAGACAAAAAGGTAGCAAAATTGTGCCATAAAACAAAACAATTTAAAAGGTAGAAAAAGATTTAAAAAATAATGCTAAGATGCAAGAAAAGCAAAAACAATATGAGACACAGAAGGATGGATATAATGAAAAAGATCCAAAGAGACAAAAAAGATGTGAAAGACAAGATGCAAAAAAAAAAAAAAAAAGAAAAGAAAAAAATTCTATCTGATTAAAAATGTCAGTGGCTCTGAAGATGTTAAATGAAACAATCTGCTGGGGGTTTATTTTACATTCCCACTGAGTTTTGTACTGGTATGGGTGAGTTTAGTGTAAACACTAAAAAGAAGACGAAAACAATCACAGCTTTTTTCTCTGCATTGTACATGTACATCTCACCAAAACACAATTTAAATTGAGAAAAATAAGCAGCAATACAATTAAGCAACAGATTGAACAAAAAAAAACAAACCAAATAATCAAAACAATGAAAAAAATGAACAAAAGTAGCTAAGAGAATAAACAAAAATTACATAATAATTGACATCTTCACCAGTACCAGGTTGTAACTCTTTCCTTCCACAACTGCCTTAATTCTTGGCGTCACAGATTCAACAAGGCGCTGAAACATTCCTCACAGATTTGGGTCGATATTGACATGACAACATCACACAGGTACTGCAGATTTGTCACTGCACATCCATGACGCCAATCTCTGTTCCATCACATTCCAAAGGTGCTCAATTGGATTGAGACGCGGTGACCGTGGAGGCCATCGGTCTGCAGCGAACTCACCGTCTAGAAAACCAGCGGGACATGACTTGAGCTTTGTGTCATGGTGCATTTCCTTCTGGCAGTGGCCATCAGGAGTCACAAAGGGACGGACATGGTCAACAATGATACTCAGCTGGGCTGTGGTGTTTAACCCTCCTGTGGCATTTGGGTCAAACTGACCCTTTGTCATATATTTGTAAAGAGAAAATGTGCCGTGTGGGGGGAAAAGAAGGAACAAAATCATCACCAAAACAAACAAAATACTTAAAAATGAAAATTGAACACTGAAGAAAAAAAAGGGATGAAAACGATCTTCATACTGAACAAATTAACCAAGAATATGAGCAAAATTATTCAAAAAATGGAACAAAATAATCATCAATATCAACAAAACTGCACAAAAAGAAGCAAAACTATCCACAAAATGAACAAAGAACAAGTTGAACAATAATATCCAAGAAAATGAACAAATCTGAAGGAAAAGTGAACAAATGTGAAGAAAAAATGAACCAATGTGAAAACAAATGAACAAATGTGAAAGAAAAATCAACCAATGTGAAGGAAAGCAAACAAATCTGACAGAAAAATGGACAAATGTAAAGAAAAAATAAACAAACGTGAAGGAAAAATGAACAAACGTAAAGGAAAAATGAACAAACGTGAAGGAAAAATGAACAAATGTGAAGAAAAAATGAAAAGTCAACCTGCAAAACCAACAAAATAAGCAACAAAATGAACCAAAAAAAAAAAGCAAAAAGAAAAAAATCAAGTAAACGAGCAAAAATGAACAATATGTTGAAGAAGCGGAACAAAAATAGGTTAAAAAATAAATTAATAAAATAAACCACAAAAAGAACAAATCACCCAAAAAAGATGAAATGAATCTGTTTTGTGCTATAAAGATACTCAGTTTTATTTATGAGTACTTCTACTTACTTTTACTCAAGTACTGATTCTACTCCCTGGTGTTTCCACACGACACAGCTTCTCTTTACAAATATTTGACAAATGGTCAATTTGACCTGAAAAGGGTTAAGTGATGCTAAGTTGGTACTAAGGGGCCCAAGGCCCCACATCACTACACGATCACCACCACCAGTCTGAACCATTGATACAAAGCAGGATAGAACCGTGCTTTTATGTTGTTTGCGAGAAATGGTGACCCTAGCATTTGAATCTGACACTCACTGGAGCAAGGAACGTTTTTCCAGTCCTTTATTAGTTTCCAGTGTTTATTTGAGTTACTGTTGCCTTTCTATCATTTCAAACCAGTCTGACCATTCTCCTCTGACCTCTGGCATCAACAAGGTATTTTGCCCAGACAACTATTTTGTTTTTCTGACCATTGTCTGTAAACCCTGCAGATGGTTGTGTGAGAAAATCCCAGTAGATCAGCAGTTTGTGAAACACTCACACCAGCCCATCTGGCACCAACAAGCATGTCACATCCAAAGTCACCCTTCTTCTCCATTCTGATGCTTGGTTTGAACTTCAGCAGGCCATCTTGACCACGTCCACATAACTAAATGCATTGAATTGCTGCCATGTGATTGGCTGATTAAGTATATGTCTTTACTGTATATATAACTGGACAAAGTGACCGTGACGTCACAGAACAGCCCTAGGTCTTTATAAGTACTTGAGCAGGTGAACCTAATAAAGTGGAAGTGGTAAGTGTAATGCCTCCACACCTGATCAACATGTTATCCTTTGGGAAAAACCAAGAGAACCAAAGTCCTGTGAGCGCCAAAACAGCGTCATAAACATTCACTGAGACTTCGTTCCCGATTGTACGGGCAAGTGGAGTTCACACTCCACCAATGAATGCATCTCATAAATCCTGCCTAAATGACTCCTCCTTAAACAATCCCCACACCTCCGCCGTCTGTGATCAGTGGAGGGCGCTCGTGGATTAGACCATTAACAAAAATCAGACCGGGTCGAAGAGCGGGAGGGCAAGCTCAGCTCTGGCCCTCCAGATCGTCACCCCTCCCCTGAACCCACCACCCTCAAAGAACCTAATGGAAAGCAAACAGACAGCCAATTTCTTTCAATTAGCCCGAACCGGCCGACCCAATAAATTTTAGTTTGTTCCTGAAGACATAAAGGCCCTGTTGCATGTCCTGCTAAAAATGAAGACTAATGGGCTATTGTGGAGCTGCTGAGTGCTTGATTTTGTCCCACTACACCACTGCCACTCGCTTTTTGTGTTTTTTTTTTCCTTCCTACAGTTCTCACCTCCCTCCTTAAACTAACCGGAGTCAGTGCTGAGCAAGCACAACACAAATGTTTAATACATTTATTCACGACTTGGGATTCATTTTCTGTTTTAAGCATTTATTCTTGAGTCTTTATAGGCGGAGCTATTCATCACAGCCTGACAACAGCCCAGAAATGTAACCATCGTTCAATCTCTGTGTCAAACTGAAGTGACGGCGAGATGCACACGCTCAGCTGCCTGTGGAGATGCACGTTTTGAATACTCACAGGGGTTCAAGTTAAAATGAAAGAGCAATTTACATAGGACTGGGCAATAAAATGTTAATAATTGTTAATGTGATAGATTCTTATATTGTGATATTTATTGTGATATGCACCACATATGGCATAAGTACAGTGGTACCCCGTCTTATGAGCGCATCGACATATGACTTTTTCATGTTACGAGTAAGACGTTGGGAAAAATTTTGCACCGTCTCACAACCAAAAATTCATGTTACGGGTAAAATAGTTCCTGAGAGCGCATGCTCTCACTCTCGGCTTCTGTCAGCTTCTCTTGCCTTATATGTGTATCACTACTGCAGTATATCACTACTGTACTGTATCAACTACTGCACTATTATGCCACGGAGGACATTCATCACTGCTGAGAAGAAGAAACTGCCATTTAATCCGTGTACGTCTTCGGCCGCCATCAAGCCTCCTTTGCCTTCAGCGTCTCCGTCTCCAAGGTATCTGTCTTTATAAATCATTTTTAGAACTAATTCCATGCATTCCTTTTCAGATAATTAACATATCATGCTTTTCAAATAATAATAATGAATAAATGTGCACGTACGGCCCCCTGCTGCATGTCACTCCCCATGTCCTCTCCTCACTTTCCTGTCTGACTTCATTGCTCCTATCACATAAAACCCCAGAAAGGCAAAAAATAAATCTAAAAAAAAAAAGCAAAATAACCACAAATGTGAGCTAAAAATCCTCTATCTCTAAGCAGCCGCTGGTCGCAACAGGAGTCTACGTCATTACAAAAGGGTTAGAACAGCTGTTCCGATTTATGCAAATTTCCCAGCCTTCACGGGCTAGACTGTCCCATTTAACGACCGTTAGGTGTTGTCTTCGCAGACCACGAAGACTGCAGCCGATGTGGGCTGCAATTTATCATTTAAGTTTGACCTGTTGAATATGAGTAATTTGCAAATTTATATACAGTTGAATATCCACGTGGTGAAAAAAATGAAAGAAAAAATATATATAGTATGTTTTATTACGGTGTCATATCTTAATTAAGATGGATATAAAAAACACAGTTTTGTACTTTTGTTCAATTTCTGTTCTTCCTTATTCCAGACAATTAGTCTCTTTTGTAAATTTTGTGGATGTTATTCATTTTGATGCAGTGTGATGAATTACATTGTACACTGCCATTCAATCAAAATGACGCAGATGAATTCAGTCTTCATTCTCAACATTATTCAATTCTATTCATTAAATTGCATTATGATTTTTAATTACATTTTCACAAGATAATTATGTGCAATACTTATTATATACTAAGCTGTACATTATATATGCTTGTGGGGGTATATGGATTTATATAGGGGCACAGAGTAAACAGTGTTCTATGTCTCTACTCATTTAATTCAATTCAATTTTATTTGTATAGCGTCAATCATAAGCAAAGATTATTTCTAGGTGCTTTACAATTGAAGGCCAAGACCTCAAGACTATACAGAGAGTAAACCCAACAGAACCACCGAGAGCAAGCCAGGGGCGTACACATTTCTACTATAATATCGCATTTATTGATATATATTAGCTGTGAAATGTCTTCTGTATTTTTGATATGTTAATAATAGATCATAACTACTGGAGTCCACGGGAGAATATAATATGTGGAGAGTTCTATTCATTCCCTTTTGAACACATTAAAAGATTGTGGAGATTACAATACATTGTTTTTTTCTGTGCTGCCTTTTGTTTACTTTTGTCTGTCTTCTTTATGGCAACTGTGCCATATGTATGTTCGAGATAAAATATTTTTAACTGAATTATTATACATCTTCAAATCACAGTAAGGCTCCCATACTGCAAAAATGTCTTGATGTGGTTATGACGTTTATATAAACTGTAAAATACAAACTGTGAAAATATGAACATGCTCAGTTTTGTCAGTCCTGACGAATCCACACAATGAGATGGCAACCAGGGGAATACAAGATACAGTACTTTGACTTTTTATGATACTGTATATGACATCACAACTCACAACCAATAATAATCCAGGTAAAGTGTGTTAATCCCACCTCCATCACCCATTAGAGTTTTCAGTCTAAAACATTACAAGTTACCAACAATCATATTTAAACAATCATATTTAAATTCTTCTTCCGGCTTCCAGAGAGAGCGGACGCATTTCTATCTGCTCCCGTCCCCGTTTCCCTGCTTGCTATGTCTG
>JAQQAE010011297.1:0-13684 GCA_029823295.1 Pseudamia nigra | reverse complement strand
TGTTCACGCAGCGTCTTCATCTTGTCCCGGTGCTGATCAGTAGTTGTAGTTCAGCCACGGCTCCGGGGAAACTCAAACATTGTCGCATACACCTCTATGTTCTGTTGAGGTGGGTCTGTTTACAGGTGTCTGCGTAAAATTCCAGCAAACACTAGACCTCGGCATAGAAGCAACTCGTGAAACCATGACCATTGTTTTGACATGAGTATACGGTAGTGAAGGACGCGGTGATTTTTCGTCATCGTCACATACGGTCACCGTGCTCATATGTGTGCATGGCCAACCGTGCCGCGCTCTGGCCCACATGTTTCATCCGGGCCGAAGTGAACTAAATGATCCGCGCTAAAAGTCTGAAACGCGCCCAGGCGCGGAACGAACTGCCAGTGTGAGTCCACCCTAAGAAAGTCATCAATTTAAGCCATTTTCACCTTTCAGGAGCAAAACTCTCAACATGAATCAATAATATTACACCAAGCAAAAGAAATAGTCCAAACACTGACTAAAAAACAAACATCTACACATAGATAACATGTGTTTCAAATATGGAAACTTATCCCCCTAACTAGCTATCTACCTCACTGAACTCTAATCTTCATGGGGTTTGTGGCTGGATGGATTAAACATAATTTCTCAACATAGCTGAGAGCCACCTGGACAGTCCTGGAAGTGCCCCCGAGCAAAGCCCCAACCACCTTGCTGCACAAAAATGACAAACTAAAATGAAAAAAGGATCAATGGGAACAGGTAGTGCCCCTGGCTGCTTATACCTAATGGGGCTAAGAATTCCAACTTACCACGTCTGATCCAACTGTGAGGAAGAAATCTGTGCACCTGACAATGCTGTATTGAGAGGCTGTTTAAAGAATTCTGAGTCACTGGCAAAATTGGAGGTAATGTGAGAACATTTACATGAGCCACAGAAAACATACTTGATACAGTTGGTTAGAGAGTATCCAGCTCTGACATCAAAATTTACATTCTTATCATGCTATAGACATATGCTCAGTACAGTAAAGTTGGTGGAATAAAGTGCCTATATCACCTGAACACAACTCTAACTTCAGTCAGGTCACCTTGCTCAGCAACTTCGGTGCCGAAGAGAAAGAAAGATTACTGGGAAGGAGATAGTGCAGGAGTTAGCACACATTGCATCACCTTACATGGCTCTGGACATGACATCAGCCACTATATTCTCAGAGCCTCTTAGATGACAGATATCTAAGTTAAACAGCTGCAGAAACATTATCAAGTTTGACCTCTGACCTCTTCACAATGTAACTGTTCCAGTTCAAAAGCTGCAGACCGTCTTTGTCATATTCACAAGCCTGCCTGGGTCACCCTGTCTGTTCACTACATATCTATCAAAATAAAGCTGAAGTCACATGATCTAAGCAAAAATCATAAAAGTGAAGAAACAAAAATTGACAGTTCTCAGAAGTTGTAAGGTGAGAATAGCCAGTTTCCCCAAAATGTGGAGTCCCATTGAGCTGAAAATAGATTGCGACATTTAGTGACATGCAAGTTTTGCAGCTGCAAGAAGTGTACATTTTGGATAGTGTTCTTGCAAGAGTGAGCCTTTTGTCTTCCCCTTAGACATCACTTGAGATCTCAAGTTTTTCACACCAGTTTTTAGGGCTAGTGTCCAGTGTTTAGGAGGTACAGTACCGCCAGAGATATGAAGATGCAGAGGGTCTGACTCTGTGTTTTAGCAGCAGCTATTATTAAACTTTAGCTCCACTTAGAGGTGGGGCTAAAATGTAGCATAAGAATGAATGTGGCTTAAAATTGGTATACACAAGCTTAACATTGTACTGTTATGTACATTTGCTTATTTGCTTTTGTACTCTGAAAAACAAGTAGGGGTTTAGCATATTGTGGAATATACGTATTCTATGTTTCTGTCTACATTCTGTTCATCAGAAACAATAACCCCAGCACTTTTGTTTTCTCATAAAAATGTTTCTATATGGAGGCTGGTGAACATAAGAGAATAATGGTAATTGTATGTACAGTTTATGGATTATTCTCATTAGGGATAGCGTGTGTTTTGTAATGATTTGTATAGGAGTTGTATTAGCCTGCTGCAGAATCAGAGTCAGCAGATGTGATGTTTCAGTCGACTGCTTTGTACAATCCTCTCCTTGTTTCCAGCTGAGAGCTAAGTACAGACAAGGCTAATTACCCCGTTTACACCACAAATGCAATTACACTCCTATGGGAAGCAGTGCTTTGAGTGGCTGTATGTACTGAACTGAACATGAGAGATGAGGACATGTAGAGTGGAGGCCATGGATACTTTTTGCGCAGATTGATTAGAGATTCATCAGTGAGGTGTTATCAGGAGGCCGTCCTCAACAAAAAGGTGGAGTTTAATATTTCATCAATGATTCAAACACTCTTTTAAAATTCAAGCAGGATTAAAGAAGGGAAATAAGAAAGAAGCGTCTGCAAAGGCCAATATAATAGAACATGCCTGTTGTGCAGCTGAGCTCTCACAACCTGGTATCTGACTTACAATAAAACAATGCATCCTGAAGCTCATAATGCTCTCTCCCGGAGGGACGTGGCTAATCACAGACACACCACATGTCTGAAGCTCAGTTATTTAGCCAGATTATCTGTGCAGGAGGTAGCAGGCAACAACGCTGGAGACCACATTCCTAAACAACCTCAGGAGGTGGTGATTGGTGAAAATGCTGCAGCATCTTTTTAATTAAATTTTAAAGAATAATTGGATAAACCTCATATTAAAAAGGGGTTTGGAGAATAAAAGCTGTCAAAGCAGAGAAAATGTTTAAAAAATGGTGTTTATTTATTATTGTATTACGTAAACCTGCTTAATATGTCTTCAATATTACAACACAAGTGTGATTATTTATGCAATATCTGCCACATCTTCCAATTAATCATGCTCAAAATGTTGTAATTACAGTATATCAGTGCTATCTTTCATTGTGGCCTCAACTATCCTACGTATGTGGCTGTAGAAGTGTTTATAAAATTCACAAAGATAGATAACAGTAATGGTCTCAGTTAAAAACACTTTTGTTTAAGGTGGAAGTTGGAACGTTTCAGGTAGGAGAGGAGAGGAGCTGGAGGAAAGGAGACAAGAGGATGCAAGATGAGAGGAAAGGAAATGGAATGAGTGGAAACTAGAGGGGAGGAAATGAGAGAAAAGAAGAAGAAATGAGATAAAATGGAGGGGAATGAGGGGGACACAAAGAAGGAAAGGAGACGAGAAGAATCTAGCTGAAAGTGGAGGAAAATAGTGGGGTGGAAATGAGAGGTAAGGAAACTAGATGCGATGAGTCTCAGGTCCTATGAAAATAACAGCACATGTGTGTCAAACGTAAAGTATTTTCAAAACTCTTTTAACCAACACACTGCACAACCAGGCAAAGGCGGCCATGGCGAAAGACAGATGGTGTCCTCTCATTGCTGCAAATTTCCATTCTTTTCTGCACCACCTGCTTCTTTTCTTTGTTACACAGAAATTGATGTTTGGCCCTCCATCTTGCTGACTGTCCCACTATTGTTAAAAATAAATTAGCTTTATTGGAGGACCCACAGTGGACGCTTTCAAGAAGTTATTTCAAATTACATGTGTCCAGGTAAAATGCTGGGAAGGTACACTTTGAAAGTCTGCCCACATTAAACCACATGCACATGTACCAAGAGGCACATGCAGCACAGGGTGTCATGTTACAAGGATGTGATGCACGTGTGCGCACATTGCATATTCTGCACACATCATAAAAGGCTGCATGTAGAAGGGAGAAGGACCTGATGTATAAGGATCAAAACCTAAAAATAGGTTTTAATGAGAATTTATTAACGGTTACCAAGGGAGGGAGTGGATAGCATAATTGCAAGACATTTAACAATCAAAGCCACAGTAGTGGTCTTAACAGGTCTGTCCTTGTGACCCACATTTTCCATTATTTGCCACTGTTACAGAATTCAAACTGGGGAAAATGTACATTTTCAGAAGCGACTAAAAGTATGTATAATCTTTGCATATTTTGGACAAAATACACCTATAATAAAGTAATCAACCCACCTTGGATCTGTTCACTTTTTATTGCACTGAATCACCGTCAATATAATTTGGCTTTATGATAAGAATTTACAAAGACAACTCTTCAATGTCAAAATGACAACAGATTTCTTGTAAGTGATGTAAAATGAAGGAAAATATATGCTAGAAATATAATGGTGAACACAATTTGAAAAAAAAATAATGCCATGAAAAAAAATAAAAATGAACAAAAAATCAAAATGAGGAAAATCATCAAAAAAAAACCGTAAATTATCAAAAAAATTGAATGTAATACAAATGACAATATAATGCCATGTTTCAATCAAATGCCTGTGTTACCATGGCAACAGCTAATGTACATCAGTAAAGGTATAGTTTTTTTAACCACACACAATTAGCAACCCACTAGAACAGGGGTGTCAAACTCGACTGGTTTTCTCTCCAACCAGTCACTAAAGCAGGTGATTTCACTGATCAGCATCCTTCAAACTGAGGCGAGGAGCTAATCAGTTTGAAGGATCAGTCACAGAGGTCAAACTTCTAGTGCACAAGTTTGACCTCTGTGCACTAGAATGAGTCCATGACCCAATCTTTGGTCTAGAACCACTGAGGTATAATAAGAACCTGAAAGCACATGATCGCTCCAATTTGAAATTGATTTCCCTCTGTGGCCAGTTGCTGGTACTACACTCCAAGCTGTGAATATCCAAGATGCCATCTGTTCATTCCCTATGGAAAGCTGCTCATTGGAGACGAAGCATAAATTTTAGATTTCCGCATTATTTCTGCATTATGTGGCCCAACGCACTAAGTAATTGGTGCCTCCACCCCTGTTCCTGCCCCTTTCATGTTCATCCAATAGCTGCTCATGCTGTGCCCTGTATGTAATGTTGCAGATTTTAAAATCAATATATATTTTTTTAGTGTTTTGGCTGCTTAAAACATCTCAAACCTCCACATTATTCTGACAGTCAATGAAAACTTTCAAGCAGTGTTGTTTTTTCTTAAACAAGGGTGGTGGGGGAGTTATATTGATTTTTATTGGATGCCAGAGTGTATGACTGCTTGTTTAGTTGGTGTATTGTGCTGTTGACACTGTTCTGGTACTCAGTTTACAAAAACTGGATCAAGTGCCATTATAATAAGACACAAAGGGTGTGTACAGAATTTAGGGAGTGGAGTACAAACCCTATAAAATACCACAAAAAAGGCCACCATTTTCATTTTTGTACAAGCCAAAATGGTGCCACTTTCAAGGGATGAACCACAACGTGACAGCGTTCCAGCAGGACACCACGTGGCCACACCCTGCACGCAGCCCAATGGTGAATCTGCAGGTACAAGGGGCAAATGTCTTGCCACGGCCACCATACTCCCTAGACCTCAACCCCACTGAGCAGCCGCTCAAGTTTCACTCAAGTTTTGGATACTTGGAAACACACCTGTAACTTTGCATATCCTCTCCTTCTTTGTGTTGAGCAACAATCCTCATCTGATCTAACCTCATATCTTTTGTGTTTTTTTTTTTTTTTTTTGCATGATGTTTTTACCAGCGATGGCTCAAATCCTTTATGAAGTGAATATTGTTCAGTTTCAACTTCAGTTCACACACTTAGACTATTACTCAGAGTGGTGATTTGTGTTATGCTTGAATAAAAAGGTCAGTACTTCTGTGGGTGAATAATAATTACCCTGGTCATTTTTGTTTTCCTGGAATAATTCTGTGTTTGTTTGCAAATAAAAACTGCTTACTGCTTCTAAATGAAACTAGCATGCTTGGAAATGTTAAAAACTAGCACTCAATTTTGACCTTAACTGTACATTTCACCATTATGCTTTTTTTTCATGTACTTATAAGAACACACAATTATGCACAATTATGTTTCTGGGACTGCATTACATGGATGTAGAGTTTTAAACATGTTAAACATCTATTAAGCTTAAAGTCCATGAAATTTCTGCAGACCATAGAGTTGATTATACACCTACACAGTCCTGCTAATTAAATGCAGATTCACACTTGGATTTTTTTATCACATGTTGATTAAATGCCATAACAAAATAAAACAAAAGGCATTTTAATCTAGCCAGAAGTGATTAAAGCCTGTGAGTGACTAAAGGACATTCCCCCATCCTTCTATCACCTCCTCCTCTTCCGAAAATCTTGGCAGGAGATGACGATGACTGCACACAGAAGCTGGTAAATTTAAAAAGGCAGAAAGGGAGAGATGATTTTTGATGGTTATTCCTTGCTTTTTTTGTTGAAATCTTTTTATCTCCAATATCTTTAGTAAATGTTATGGGTGGCCGTGACTTCAACCTCTGCATGAATGTTTCATCAAGATGAGTGACGAGTGTTGTACGAAGGAGTTCAGCAGCTGTGGGCGTGCAGGGCAACATTAATAATAGACTTCCCATCTTAAGATACAAAGTTATTTAAGCCTTTTCTTAGCCACACATTCACCCCTTTTAATTTTTGACCAGTCTGCTGCTTGACGTCAATATGTTATTTTATTTAAAAAATCTCCTCTTGTAATTTTTGACACCTTTCCCCTCTTGAGGAGCTTACTGTTTGCACATTATCGCCTGTTTGTCTGTTAGTGGTGTAGCATCCACAATATTTAGCAATTTGTTAAATTCCTGGTCACAGTGACCATAGATGCTTACTTTTTGGTTGTAGGTCAAAACTTTTTGTTGCAAATGGGAAATTTTGAAAAAGTCATTCAAAAAGTCGTCCGTTCAGTTCTAATTTACCACAAGTGCAGTGTCAAAATTTTGTACCACAAAAAGTTAGACTTTGAAAAGCTGAATGTCATTGATGGATTTTCCTACTGAAAGGCAGTGAAATGCATCACCGAGGCAGATACCACAACAACCTGGCAGCCCTGTCAATACTACCTGTATGTAAACTAAAGCATATTTCCACAGAATTGTATATTTCATTCTGGAGGGCACTGTTCTAGCGATAGTACAGGTAAAGTTGAACAAATCTACATAGGGTGCCCAAGTCCCAACCCTCAGCTCAATTTGCAGATATGAGACCTACCCGTGGATAAACAAAAGAATGAGGAAAGGCAAATCACGTTTGATCTGCTTAAATCATACTATCATTTAAAGTTAAGAAAAAGACCACATTTTGCTGTAAAACTGTTGTGACATTATAACTTTGTCTTTACACAGTCTGCTCAGAGCAACTTACGAATTTGTGCAGTTCAATGAGAGCAGAACTGGACCAGGCCTAATTTTCACCTCGAGTCTTCAAGATCAGAGTGAAATTTCCACATTAGTGTCATTGGTGATATAATATCACATGGGACAAAAATTCAGGCCATTGGCCCATTTTTGCACAAAACAAGCTATTTTACTATTTTCATGACAATCTGCAACATTCCTGGTTGACGTGTCTGTGAAGTTTCTCAGTCATCCAGGTCATGGTATCCAGGGCATGTGATTTTCCTTCTGTCGACTGGACTGAAAATTTGGTTTGAAGACGTTTCACTACCTATCCAGAACTGAAGAAACTTCCTGGATAGGTAGCGAAAAGTCTTCAAAACAAATTTCCAGTCCAGTCGACAGAAGGAAAACCACACACCTTGGGTTCCTGGTTGACGAGACTAGTATTGTAAATAGACATATTATGTGTAGTTGATGGTGGAGTACAAAGAGAAAAAAAACTATCTCTCACCAATGGCCACCATTCATATTTTTTCTGAAACAAGATTCCATAACCCAAATGTAAGGGGGCAGGACTTAGCCTCTAGAGTCCTACCCTTTCTGGTTTTGCCCTTTTGGAAAAAAAACTGCATTATATTTAATGGGGAGTAGCAGATAATTTTTTGATCCTGATGGAATTATTCTACCATATACGTACAGTACACATAATTTATTGGTTCATTTTAAAAAAACTTTAAAAGTCAAGAAATTAGCAGTTTTTTGTAAAACTGTTAAACTATACATATTTATAAAATCCAAAATTATAAAGACTACAAATAGGAAACACATATGTAATGGAAGTAATACGGGTAACCTACAGCACAATGAGATGGGAAATGAAGTCCAGTGAGTGTACGTACTTACACAGAACTACATGATATTTCACTATTTTTGCAAGAAACTGTGATTCTCTTCACTTGTAAAATTGTCCTTTAAACTGACAAACATCACACGTGTAAATTTGTGCCCTAATTCAGTCAAAATGAAAAAACTCTCTCCGACATGCCATTGATGATGATATTTTTCCCAAGTCAGGTCTCATAGTCACAACCAGTTCCACCTGCCTCTCTTCCATGTAATGAGAGCTGACTTTAGAAAAAAATTACATTACAGTCAATGGGTAGCAGCAGATAATTTTCAGATCCTGACTGAATTACTCCATCATTTGCACATATTATATTTGTAAATGCAAAAGACATTTCACGAGTCAAGAAAGTCACAGTTTCTTGCACAGATGGTGAAATATCACTTAGTTTTGTTCAAGTACACTCAGTGGACTTAATTTCCCATCTCACTTGGTGTACATCATTATACCAAATGGTTGCTTTTGCTGCAAATTTAACCTCAGTCTTTGAGAATAAAGTAGGGAAAACGGTAAAAATCACATTGAGCTGCACAGACTCTTCAGCAGCACTGAACAGATTGCAGAGAGACAAAGTTGCAATGACATCATGTACGTGACTTCCTGTTTGGAGTCTTTATATTTATGTATTTTTACAGTCTTATATCCACAGTTTTTTGTCAAACTGCAAATTTTTTTTTACTTGTAATTAATCTGTTAAATTCACAGACATATTTGAAAATGCCAGCATACTTCAGTCCAGATCAGAATTTTTGTTCTGAAGTTAGTTCCCATGGGTCAGAACTGGAGAGCAGGACCGTTGGAAGGACATGGACATGGCTTCCGCTCTGTACAGAATCTTCAGATGCACTGAGTTTCAGAAAATCGTCTGCTATGAATTTGACCTTGTCAACAGTTTAAAATGATTTGATAGATACAATATGGAAGAGTTGTGTATGTCAGCATGGTTTCATGAAATTTATGCTGGTTAATGTATTTTGCTGGGTGCCATTTTTGATATTGGCTATCTTTATTTTTAAGCTACTGTTCCAAAATGTTCCTGGTGCAGAGGAGCAGAAGAGACATAATAAAGAAAACTGAAGCAAAGACAAGAGTTTGGGCAGAAAATCTACCCAAGTTAAACGCAGAAATCAGTGGCTGGTGTCATGGATGTAGACACCACAGCAGCGATGGAACTAGCCAACATCAGCTAATTATCAGCTCCCTACATAAAACTGCCTGTAATGCAGTCTTCACAGATGCACATGGTAGTGGGAAATTAAAACTTAAAATTGTGTCAGTTCAAGTTTGTTCTGAATATTTAATACATGTTAATAAGATGCTCAGAGTGAGTTGAAAAAGCGTAATCTTTCGTAGCTGTTTGGCTTTTCACAAGTTAGCAGACCAGCTTTATTTTACATGTGGTGATTGATGATGGTTTTGCAGCACAGTTAATGACACATTTACACAGCATCAGATACAGTAGGTGCAAATAACAAACCTTTTTTAATAAGTTTTTAGTCTGCATTATGTGTTGACCAAAGTGCAAAGCTTCTTCTTGACTGTATGATCAGATATGAGTACCTCCCTCTGTAGCTACTTCACTACACTCTACATTTTGAAACACACTTCAAGTACAGTGATAATTACCTTTTACCTCATCTGCGCATATATGTGAATTAATGAATTCTCACTTATGCCAAACACATGGCTTGATAAGATTCTCTGCCAAAACTTGCAAGATAAAAAAAACACATGTAACTTATAAATATGGTGAGATTCAAAGCTTTTAGACAGTTTTATTTTTCCACCTGTCTTATCCCCCCCCCCCCTCCAGTTTTGGCAGGTCCAGTCCATTTGCACTGCTGTTACTTTCCTCTCTGAGTCTCTGCCTGTTTTTGACCCCTGCTTGGGTCTTTGTGGACTTTGCCCTTTTCCCGCCCTGTTGGATGGGTTTACTCATCTCCCTGCCCAGTTTCGACCCTTCCTGATCACAGACTTGGCCTATCTCCATCGCCTGACCATCTCTGCATCACAATACAGCAATGAATGGCTGAGTCTTGTTTCACTCAAATGTAGGAGAGTTTTAGCTGGTGCTACAGATCTATAAATGTCCAATGTAACTTGAGTCCAGACACAAATATCTTAACAGATGAACTGGTGTGGAACTAGAGACATCTTGTCCATCCGGATGATGAATGCTATTGACTTTGGGCTGATGCCAGCAAGAAGATTGTGTTCCGGACTTTTAATGTAATGTTTCAGTATTGATGAAATTTGATTCTAACTGTACATTTGTGTCCCTTTGGGGTAAAGTGTGTTTAGCAGAATTTAACCCTCAGAGACCAACTAGACCACCCACAGCATTGTCAAAAAGCATGGAAAAGTCAGGGTTAAAACATTAACAAATTCATTATTTTTCATCACTGCAAATGTAAGATTGGTGCTTTAACTATTCAGCTTCATGATATGAGTATGAAACCATCAAACACACCAAAAAATATTCTGTTTACATTTTTAAGAGTTAAGGTTGTAATTGCAGCAATGAATTGTAATGTTCATAATAATGCTTTTATTAGTGTCTAATCACACAAAATTTGGAATTATTGCATTTTTTGTCATGTAAAATTAACTAAAGATCACCATTCAGTCCACCATTTTGCACTGCCATGTTTCTGCAAGGCTCCTAAGCATGGAAGTATCATAAAAACCAGAAACCAGACTGCTGCTAAATTTTGAAGGTGATTTCCTCAGTGGCCATTTGCCTGTACTACATTTCCCCCTTATACCACAATAATAAAAGAGATGTGTGTAAAACTGCTGAAAGGACACAAGTGCAGAAAAATGTCAAAAATTACTCTTTATATTATCTGTTTTTACAACATGGAGTTTTGAAACATCTTAAATGTCTGAAATAAAAAAATAGGTTTTGAAATCCATGACATCACCTGCAGGGCACAGTCCGAGTGGCCTTTTGGATGAGCAGGAAGGCACGGGAGTGGGGGAGTGGGGGAATCACTAGTACACATGCACAGCAGCCCTAGTATGCCTGTGCAATGCAAAGAAAAAAAAATCAGCTCATCGCTTCTGAGCAGCTTTCCATAGGGAATGAATGGGTGCCATTTTGGATACCCAAGGCTTGCTCCCAGCTTACCAATTATGGTCATGGAGCTATAATGAGAACAGGATATGAGGCCAGTGCTCAGACTTGGAGCTTATTCCCCCAGTGGTCACTTGCAGCAGTACTGCAACTCTGGCCCAGAAAGTATTTCCTCCATAGACCACAGTGTTAAAGAGAGGATTAGTAAAAATGCTGACAGGACAATGGAAATAACCATTTCATTATACATTTTTTATTAAATGATTTGAATTTTCCAAATGCTTAAAAAAACAAGTTTAAAATGCACAGTCTGGGGAGCTACTGGTTTGAACAGGCAGGTGGGGAAAGGGATAGTGGGTGAAGCAATAGCATGCATGCAACCTGTGCAACTGGCTACATACTGTATCACAAGAGCCAGCAACTTTTTTGTACCTGCGCAAATGAGCAGTTTTCCATTAAACTTATAGGTGCCAACTTTGCACCCTGATTGATGAGCATGGCGTAGACATGGGCCCTTGTTGTCTGTTTTCATTGTGCTACAGTGTCTATTTTCAATGTGCAGGGTACCAGAAAGAGAAGTTACTGTAAACCCTTACAGTACATATCAAATATTGATGTCATGGACCATGCAACATTGTTAAGTAGATAAAACTTCTTAGCAGGAGGTGGTAGAGGTGATTATGGGGTCATTCCAAAGTCTGTGAACCAAGTTTGTGTCCATTTTCATACTGTGTTTATTTGAGCACATCTTATCTTCTCTGTTCCCCAACTATCACCAAGTCATTGTTATGCCCAAATCCTAACCAGTCTGCAATGATGCTTTTTACATTGTTCTAGAAGCTAATGCTAGCCTAGCCCTTAGCCACCACTACAGCTAGGATGAACACCCAAGGAAGTCCAGCAAATAAACTTAACCTACCTGGAAAAAGTACCTCAACAAAGAGTTTGCAAGACTTGTGAAACACAGGTTGCTTTACCAAAGGATTTCTATGAGACAAGTGGACATTTTTTGCACTTCTTGTTTACAATGAAAATTCATCATTGCAACATGGTAGATAACACTGAAAACACAGAAAAGCATGTCATAGGCACTTTAATAAGAGTGTACAATAATGTAAATGCACATATTTTTTGTTTTGCTGACATTTCACTGACATTCAAAAGCTCCATTTTGATTCTCTATAGTTAACATGCAGACATTTGAGGGGGTAGTTCATTTTTGGGTCATATTTAAACCTTGGACCCCTAGCTGGCAGCAGCGATACAGCTGTTTCACTCTTCCTCACCATATTCCACAAGATCTCCTGGGTCTACTGTACCCTGTGTCAATATTCAGCTCTACTCTCATGGCTTGATTCTACGGACTTGGCATTTTGAACTGAAGCTAACCTGAAGTCAATCTCTTGAATCTAATTGAACACTCACTGCTGATTGTTGGCACTGAATCTTAAGTTGCAATTTATTGGGAGCATCTACCCTTTAACTGCACTATCCGCTTAATCTTCTGTAAGTGGGCATCTTTTTTCCCCCACATTTAACATTCTTTGTAATAACATAACTGGGATCCTCTCTGGTCATTTTGTCTCAAGTCTAATTAGAATCCCACTCTCCTCAGTTCGTTGCTTTCCCATTTATCCTGCACCTTCTGATAATGAGCTGGGCTTAATCAGGCATCCCATTTCACTTACGAACTAATGAAATGTTGAGATCATTCGCGAGAAGTTTTCATTTTTTAAAATGATTTCTCCCTCACTGTCTGTTATAAATACAGCCTTTTCTCTTTGGCAGCAGCTCGAGAGTCACAGTAGATTACTTTAACACAAAAAGCTCTCCTCTCGCAGCGTGTTTCTGCAGCTCTGACATAATTGGAGAGAAGGTTATCATACTGTGCAGTGCAAGCTGAAGGAGGTGTTTCATAGAGGAATAATAACATATTTCATTACAGATAGCCTTGTAGTCCGGGTGTTCAGGGGAATACTGAATTATTATGTTGTCTTAAGTCTGGGTCGGGTTATTGTTTCATATTATTCGTCCCTAAAATTCAGTGAAGCAGTGGTTCACAACTGGTGGCGCCCTATGAATCCCATTTTTCAATTGTGATCAAGCAGAGACCTGCTCACACAGAATTCAAACCAGCCAAATGTGTTTTCTGTAAGATAGCAAACGTATGTAGAGTACTTATAGTACATTAGGTACAAAATGTATACATATTTCATGTAGTAATGTATAAGGGTGTACACACCCGATAACTGGGGATGTGACTGTGTTCGGATTTAACCAGTTACATTCAAACTCATGCTAAATTGGAGTCAGCACACACCTGTCACTTTAATAAAAGTACCTTTTATTAATACCAAATAAAGTTCAGCTGTTGTATTAGGCTTTTCCTGACATTTTTGTAGCCACATCTTCCGGCACAAGCCATGGTCCACAGAGAGCTTCCAAAGCATCAAAGGGATCTCATTGTTCAAAGATATCAGTCAGATGAAGG
>JAQQAE010011296.1:0-13684 GCA_029823295.1 Pseudamia nigra | reverse complement strand
ATGTTAATGCCTGTCTGAGAATAGTGTATAAAGTGTGTGGTGAGGGGTTTTACAGCCTTAAAACAAATACGGTGGTGACCCAGCTAACGAATTCAATCCATTCCGATGTCGCGTTCGTTGTGCGAATCATGCATTAGCCGGAGCAAGTTTTTCCATAGGAATCTACTTTGCGGATTTCGCCTATCACAGGTTATTTTTAGAACGTAACCCCCTCGATAAACGAGGGACCGCTGTACTCACTTCATGAGTAATTTTAGACCTGAAAAATAATACTAGATCTAGAGATACAGTACTCTTACTCAAATACTTACTTATGAGCGCTTTGTAATTATAAAGTAGCAATACTTTTACTTGAGTACCATTTCTGTTTAATCTGCATGTGTTAATATATCAGAGTTCAAAACCACTGATTCTGCTCACAGCTACTGAAACAGCCTAGTCCTCATATGACCCATTACTATGTCCACAGAATTTACAGGAAACTCTTTGTATGTGAACTACAATAATAGCATAATCACAGCCATTTCCTGTTTACAGTAATTATTCAGCTAATTATGTTAATTACACAAATTGCACAATCTGCAACTCTCATCAACCCAACTGCATTTCATCCACTATTCTGATCATACATGCCTGCAGTAGTCCACAAAAACACTTAGTTTGACATTAAATTTTATGATTCACACAAGATGTAACAGAAAACGGAATTACAAATCTGATGTGGAACCTTCAGAGCAGATCAAGCCAACCATCATCGTTTACTGGTGACTTTCTGATCTTCCTCTAATTGTTTTGTGAGAACAGGAAGTCATGGCCTTTGCAGAAGTAACATCTAGATTGAAATAAGATTACTGATGACATATTTTCTGTTTCCTTCCAACCTTACAGCAAACCAGCAAAACATTTTATACCACACAAAAGCAAACTATCAATGGAAAATGCTATAAACTCCTTGAGAAACTGACGTTTTTTTTAATACAATGTACACTAATCATCTGGTTTCCAACAAAAGTACTTGACTTTTGCTTTTTTGTACACAGTAACACTATTGATGCAAGTAAATGGAAAAAAAATAAAGTCTAATAGAAGAAAAAAAATATTTGTGCCATAGAAGAGAACAGGATAAATAGTCTAATGATCCTTCTTTGTGAGTACGACCATAAGATCTCATTTATATTATGTGGACTTCTGAGCTCTGAGCTCAGCGCTGTGTAACCACAGATTTAATAGAAGTGTGTTACAAAATTACAAACTAGGTGTAAAATCAAAGTCGTGCATTCGATGTGACACACTTGGTATATGCTTTGGCTACAAGTGTAAATGGTTTCACAGACTGTGCTTCAAGAATATCTGTCAGTGTTGAAAGGTGCATTGTGTTGCAAAAAACTCAATACCCTCCAAGCTCGACCTTTTCCATCCAAGTGGCTGCAGAAGAGTCTGGGTTGATCTTGACATTTTTCAGCCGTCCTCAGCAGAATCAGTGTTTGGATTGTTTGTTCTAAGCTACTATAGAAACACAGAATGAGACCTTCGACAGGCAGATATCAGCAGCTTATTCTGAGCTAACAAAAACACCATGGTTTTCATTCTCAGGCTGTTAGACATGAATGGAAATACAATTATGGATATCATTTTCCTTTGTGCAAATAGGTCCCTCTATGTCCGACCCCCTGCATCTAACGTTATCATCCATGCTGGATAACTCCATCCTTTCAGTGAGCTTAGAAAGTCAGAAAATGTAGTGTCAGAGAGTGCAGAGATTAGTGTCTGAATGTCAGCAGTGGATGTAAGACAGGAGGCATTCAGGGACATAGAATAGAATACACTTTATTGTCCCCAAGGAGAAATTTGTCTTGGGCATAGTACAGTGTGACTTCAGAAAAGGTCTTTGAACATGCCCTGACCTCATTCACACACAGCCATGCCATCTACAAATACAAAACAATGTTAAAATACATCAAGACAACAGAGAATCACAGGCATGTACTGTATGTATGACAATATGAGGAGGGAGATTTTTTTTTCTGGATTTACCACCTAAAAAACAATGTGGTCAAAGTGGCTGCTTCTTGACAACACAGAACTAAAAACCAGATGTCCCCAAATAATAGAGTGATTCTGTAGCCTGTGTTGTTATGTCACTGTGGGGTTTTACTGTGTTATTTTGGATTTAAAGCCAACAAACAAATCATCTGATCTAGACAGTGGGTTTATGAGCTTAAATCACTGTCCCTGGATGTGTCACAGGGATTTAATTCAGCAGGTGGACTGTACAACTGTTATTAGAGGAGTTTTTTAATAGGTACACTGTATATACATATACAGTGTCACAATATAGATGTGTCTTTTCATATCTCATTGTCAAGGTGGGATGAATAATTAGTGTTCAACAGTGGTGTAGGGTATCTGGAGAGCTGTTTCTGTCTTTAAGTAATTTTCAGGTCACTTAAAGAAGACATGAAAAATAAATAAATGCATATCCTTAGTCCTTAAGAATATTTATATTTTGATGTTTTCATAATTTGACATCCCTCAGTCATTTTTTCCTTCATCGGTCTGTGAGTATTGTGATAACAGACCAAAAACATAAGATTTCAGAAAATACACAAAGAAATCATGGTAAGAAGCGGGTGAAAATTTTACTGGAGGAGGCTGTGAGTGCTCTGGCATGAACTGTCTTGTGTGGAGATCATGGACGTGGACACTAGGGTTTCCTGTTAAACTGTGAGGCTGGTGTCCTCAGGAGAGCTCTGGAAGGAATAGAAGTTAACTGCGCAGCGGAACGCATGATGACACTGGACCGCTGAACTCTTTGTGTGAACATTATATTTTATTTCTCAATATGTGACCAAGAAGTGCAGCTGCCTCAGAGATGATGAAATGTTTCCTTTTCAGCCCTTTCAGTTCACTCATCTCTGCACACTCTGGTGCTCCAGTGCACGTCAGACACACACATGAGCCTGTTTAAAGTGTCTTTAACCCTTTGTAGGCACTCACTGAAATTTCAAACCTGGAGTCCTATCAGTTGATATAATTCAATTCAATTCAATTCAATTTTATTCGTATAGCGTCAATCATAATCACTGATTATCTCTAGGCATACAAGAGGACATTTTTTCTTTGTTAACTTCAAAGAAGAAGAGTTGACTTCTTTACTCATTCCATTTTGTCAATTATTTTTTTCATTTTTGTTAATTTTTCTTGATAATTTTGCATATATTTCTTCATTTTGTTGCTTGTTTTTGCCAATTTTGTTTATTTTATTCTTTTCTTGATCATTTTTGCTCACTTTCTTGATTACTTTGTTGAATTTGACTCGTTGTCTTGACTACTGTGCTTGTTTTTCTTCATTTTTCCAGTTATTTGGTTCATTTTTTGCACCATCTTGATTATATCCTTCATTCTATTTATTTCTACTATAGTCTGAATTATTTGAATTAATTTTCTTCATTATATTGTTCATTTTGTTTACTTTCTCTCCCTCAATGTTCTGACAAAATCTACACCACTGGGTACAGTGCAAAAAAAAAAAAAACGCATTAAGTCAAAAAATTGTGGGAGTAATTCCAAATGCAAATATGGTCAGGAAACCAAATAAGTTTCCAAAATATCGACGTGGAGGTTCCGCTTTTGAAGCCTGCGGAAGTGACCATATATGGTTCCTTGCCCGATAAAGGGTTAATGACAATTCAGGAATCTGTATCTAATGTGCATGCAGTATATAAATAAATATACGGTACCGTCATATGAGGGTGGATGTAAAAGGGGCTTTACACAGTGCTGACTGAAGAGTGCGTGGACATACACCGTGTAAGCATGTATAGCCTCCACTAAACCACGATTATCAACTTAAACATGCAAGAATAGCTGCAACAGAGCTTATCATAGATACTGTGTCAGTCCCTCTGCGGGTCACGATCCTCATGCGGCCACTAGATGTCACTGTACTGCTGGCTGAAACAACATGAAGACATGGAACTGAAATTCATCTGATTGGTTTTGGTAGTCACTGCTATTTTAATCGCAGATACAGGAATATAAGCTACCGGGCGTTAAATTGTTGAAGTACTTTCTATTTCTAGAAACTTAAAGAGAAACTACCTCACGCAGACCATGTCGTCTGGTAAGTTGTGATGCTTATCTTAAAATATCTGCCTTTACGTTTCACAAAGAGTGAACAAAATATTACATAGCGCCTGAGTGCTTACGGATTAGAAAATATCCTGTTTGTTGGAGAGGCAGAGAATTTATAAGTTGTTCCGTTGCCATATGTTTTTTTTTTCAGCATGGCTTCAAAATAAAAAACTTTCTTCCTGTTACCAAACGGTGTGTTCTTTCAGTGGTAGGTCGCTTTGGATCAGTGCTGACCTGGTGAAGTGGAAACACCTACTGTTTTTATCCAACTCTGACTCTGGACAATGATAACCTGCAGCAAAGTATCTCACATACTGGTCAAAGTCATTTATATCACATTACTTTCAGGTAAGACACAGTTTTAAACTTTGAAAATGAATCAGTGTAGAGCGTCAGTTTGAATAATTAAATCAATTAGCCTGACCAAATTTATTCTAAATTAAAGGAAAAAAATGTATGTTGAGTAGAAGGAAAATAGCTGTTTTAAAGTTCTGAGTAAGTATAGAGCTCATTTATCGGTGCAAAACTGATGTTAAATGATCTTTGAAGAGCAGCTGTGACCTTATGTCTGCGGGTCCTTAAATGACTTAAATTACACCTTAATAAAAATAAGGCCTAAAAGGCTTCATAGGGTCTTAAATCTGACTTTATCAGGTCTAAGTTTCCATAAACATTTGATTTACTATTCACTTTTCTGAGTTTTAAAGCTACAGCTGCACCTTATGTTTGTCTTTTATTGGATTTAAGCTTACCTGTTGAGAGATTTGCTCTTTGTGATTTTTATTGTTCACAGATTTTTATCAGTTCATCTTATTTTTCTCATTTTGGTTCATTTTGGATGATTTTGTTCAGTTTTTGTTTAGTTTGTGGACTATATTGTTCATTTTCAGGTAATTATTGAATTTCGGTTCAGTGTTGGATGGTTTTGTCCATGTATTGTTTGTTTTGTGGAATATTGTGTTCAGATTTTTTTGTTATAGATTTAGCTTGTTCTGGTCACTTTTGGCTTATACTTGCAATCTTTGAATAGTCCGTTCAGTTTCTGTTTATTTTGGGGAATGAGGCATTATTATGTTCATTTTTGTTCATTCGGTTGCTACAGTAACTGTGCACTCCTGTCAGTGAGTACTTTGTTCATTTGTGTTGAGTTTGATTTTTCTATTATTTTTGTTTCTTTTCTGGATTATTTAATTCATTTGTGTTAATTGTTTGGTGAACTGCATAAACATTTTGTTCATTTTTTTGATTTATTATTTAAATAATTCATTTGTGAACAATTGTGATTTTTAAATGTTAAGAGTAAATGCAAATATTGTGTATGGATAAATTTACAGTAAAAAAATATAGATTGATTAATAGTGGAAACTGTGCATTAAATTAGTTAAAATTAATACAGTATTGTAAAGCAGTGCTGGACACCTATAGACATTGTGCACAAAACCAATTTAGAGTAAACCAGAGTTACTTCAAAGAACATACATCTCATTTCCATTTCTATATTTTCTGCCTTCTCTTCCTCCTGCCAACATGTCTTTGTTTTTTGGCAGGTATCAAGGCACAAGAACTCAAAGTGGAGCCTGAAGTGACGGGTTACCTTGGGCAGGATGTCACCTTACTGTGCCAGTTCATCCCGGGACCCCATGCTGAAAACATTACTCAGGTTCAGTGGTCTCGGTTGCGACCAGCTGTAGAACTTGTCCTTGTGTATAATCCGACTCATGGACCAGCTTTTCATCCACCTTATACAAAGGAGAAATTGGGTATGGACAAACACTCCCTGATAATTAAAGACGTGAATAAGACAGATGCAGGATCGTACAGGTGCGCCGTTTCCACTTTCCCCAGTGGTTCATTTAAAGAAATAACCACACTTCTAGTTAAAGGTTAGTACTGTATTTTATTCAGTCCGTTTTCAAGTTACAAGATTCTTAGAATAATCATTAACTGTCAGGTGTGGCATCAATTACCAGCAATTTGGAAATTATTGAATCTGTTTGAGTCATATTTAAAGCGAAAGGTTGAAATTGTCTGACAGATTTGAGTGCTTTCTGGTCCCTTTTCTCTTTTAGGGAAATAAATTAAGAATTTTGGCATCATCTTGAACCTTGGGAAACATTTTAAACCACTAATCAGCTAATTGAGAAAAGTAAATAATCATTTGACAACATATGATCAAGTATAGACGATCGACAAAAGTCCTATGTCAGCATAAATCAAAAAGTGTTCACATAAAAGATAAGCATTATTCCTCTTCAGTGTGTATCTCTGAGTTAAAGTAACTCTGATCAGAATTTGGAATTTCTTGGTAAATCTTAGAGTTAGAGTTTACATATCCTTATTCTTTGGCTTATCCTAATATAAATGCATGTGGTATTTTATACTTTATTGTAACTCGGAAATACTGTGTTGTTATACTTTCTTATTTCCTGAAAAAGTTAGGTCTCTGTAAAAACAGACTATGACAATTTTCATATCCATATTGAGGTATAGCCACAACCAGAAAGCACTATATTTTGTATACCGGTGGCCCGTGGACCGCATCTGGGCCACGAGCTGCCTATCTGCGGACCCTGAGCTGAATGTGTGACTCCATCAGTGTGTGTTTTGGTCAGTATGTGTAAATGGGCTGTTCTCTGCATGCCAGCGATGTGACAGCTCCTAACTGGGCTGGGGCACAGATGCTTCTGTACATATGAGTTCACGTCACAATACTGTACACAACTTTACTGACTGTGTGGCTTAAGTTTGAGACTTCTTCAGGATTTGTTCTTTATATAAGGTGATGATTTTCTGTTTAAACACTCTGGCCGGATGCAGAGGCAGTGGGAAAAGAGGTGTATATATCCAACATACGCCAGTCTGCGTGTTCGATGAGTTCCACCTCTTCCATCCGGACCAGGGCCGGGGAAGCGAGTTGCACTTCACCGTGGTTCAGTCACACTCACATTACTCAAAAACAAAGTAAAAATATAGACCACTTTAAAAAGATACACACATTTTTTTCCAAAAACACAAGGATGGAGAACTGCAGTTCATGCAGGATATAGCTGTGTTGTTTTTGTGTTGTTCAAACTATGTAACATAAACTAGAAAATGCAACAAGTATATCAAATGATGATTTTTTTTCCCCCTTTTTTTCTTGAAAACTGTATGCTCATTTTGAATTTGATGCGGGTCATGTTTACCATGATGTTACATCACCTCTTCTTTTACTAGCTCTCTGAGGAGACCAACTGCTATCATTTTGAAAGTAGATTCTTCGTCTATTGTTGCTTCATTTCAGCTGCTGAACAATTGATGTTCTCCTTTGCTGCATTTTACATTTGATGATGCACATTGCAGTCCCCTGAAAGGACTGCAATGTGCATCATCAAAGTGTCTGCACTTTCAGTCCTCTGAAAGTGCAGACACTTTCAGGGGACTGCAGCCAGGGCCGTTTAACACCTCACAGCTGATCTGGTTTACATAGGGCTTCTTATTGTATTGCAGAGTTTCATTTGTCATTCATGGATGCAGTGACAAACTGTGTTCACAGATGTTGGTTTTTAGAAGTGTTCCTGAGCCCATGCAGTGTTTTCAATGCAGTGTCATTGTAAGTTACAAGATCAAAGTCATCGAGTGTTGGTTTTTGGCCTTGTACCTTGTGTACAGAGATTTTTTTAGTTTTTAGTTTTCTGTGACAGGGACCATGATGCACCAAAAACAGAGAATAGATGCATTGTATCAGGTGTAGCTTTAAATTAGATTTCGTTTCCATCTGCAGTCCTTGGACAGGGAGCACAGTATAAAAGAGAAAAAGAGAATACAACAAGATACTGACTACAATACTAACAAGGTACTGGCTACAATAAAGTAAGTAAAAGTCGAGTCATTTTAATTATATTTTGAATTGTTGAGCATAAAACCCCAAAATGATTTGCATTTTTAAGATGAGAAACATTAGTTCCAGTGTTTGCACTTGTAGCAGTTACAAGTTTAGTTTAATTTAGTTTCCTTTCCTTTTGCTTACAGTAGTTTAATTTATTTCAGTTTAGTTTATTTTAGTTGACAAAGACCAGGCACAAAAAAACATTAATCTCATCAGGAAAACGATTTGTAGCAGACTTACTGTACTTATCAGCTAGTTTCCATCTGCAGTTTCTGGACAGGTGAACACAAGATAAAAGAGACTACAAAAAGGTACTAACTATAATACTAACAAGGTACCAGATACCAAAAGTTAAAGTCTAATAATTTTAAGTATACTATGAACTGTAGAAAATGAAATCCCCAAATCCGTTGTAATTTTGTGCTGAGAAACATTATTATTAATCTTTTGCACTATTTTCAGTACCGTCTCTCAGTGTGGTGTACCCCTCACCATCTATTTTTCAGGAAAACTCATCCCTCTCTGGGATGTGCTGTTTATTCCCAGTCATGTTATTAAACAGTTACCAGTTTAGTTTTGTTTTGTTTCATTTCGTTTTGTTATGTTTCATTTTGTTAAACCCTAGAGTCCCCAAACTGGGGCACTCTGGACAACTGGGGGTCTGCAATAAAAAGCTCTGCGGCAAAAAGCATAAAACGATATAATAATCATGTGAAAATATAGTCAAATAGCACATAAAATTAAAGAGGAGAAACTCAGCTACAGTACAAGCATGTATAAGTCATACAGTATTTACACACACCGAACAACTCCAGCACCAACATCAAACATCAAAAGAGACTAGGGCTTAAGAGTTTCCATTACATCTGGTGTAAAAGTAACACGACATTTCAGAAAAGGAACATCATACCAACAGTAAAATGTGGTGGTGGTGTGATGGTCTGTGGTTTTACTGCTTCAGGACTTGGAAGACTTGCTGTGGTAAATGGAACCACGAATTCTGCTGTGTACCAAAAAATCCTGAAGGAGAATGTCCAGCTATCTGTTCGTGACCTGCTGAAGCACTCTTGGGTTGTGCATCAGGACAGTGATCCAAAATACCAGCAAGTCCAACTCGGAATGGTGTAAAAAAGCAAACAAAATGAAGACTTTGGAGTGGCCTAGTCAAAGTCCTGACATGAATCTAATTAAAATGCTGAGGCATGACCTTAAAAAGGCAATTCATGCTCAAAAACTCTTTAATGTGGCTGAATTACAACAATTCTGCAAAGATGAGTGGGCCAAAATTCCTCCACAGCACTGTAAAAGATTCATTGCCAATCATTGCAAGTGCTTGATTGCAGTTGTTGTTGCTAAGGGTGCACCAACCAGTTATTAGGTTTAGGGGGAAAGCACTTTTTCACACAGGGCCATGTAGGTTTGGATTGTTTTCCCCTTAAAAATCTTCATTTAAAAACTGCATTTGCCTTTGTCCTAAGTCAGCTGGAATAGGCTCCAGCTCCCTCTGAAAATTCTGCACAATTTTCTCTTCTTTGTTTTCTCTAAAAAAAAATGCAATAAAAATTAATCATAACTTTGACTCAACAACATGTAAGAAGATGAAAAAATGCATTTTGTAAAGCCTGAACATGTAACCTGTAGACACCCTCCTCCAGGATGTCCATTTAGAGAGTTGTGTACTGTTCCCATGGCAACTTATCAAGCGCGCGCCTGCAGCAAGTATCCATGCCAGATGAGTGCTAAGGGTTGACCTGCTAATGTCAGTAATGTTTTCTTTCCCAGAACAGATTCCATTATCTGAGGGTGTGGTCGCTGCTATAGTGACCACTGCCGTGATGCTGTTACTGATCGTCGCCGCCATTACCTACTTCTTCATCATCAGACGGTCAGTGTGTATCTTGGGTGGGAGCTGTAGAAAACTCATCACTTATTAGACATGACCAAACATGACATGATGAAATGTTTGAAGGAGATACGTTGTGAAATATCCTGTTGTAAAGCACAACATCATGCCACACAGAGGAGGAACGAAATATCACTTGTTTTCGTTCGCAGTTTTTTTCTGTTGCTAAACTACATCGGTCCATACTGGAGTCGCACATTCAAAGCTCTTCACACAGTCAGACAAGCAGAAGCCTATTTGAACTAAACTCTCAATCACTTTACGTTGCTTTCACACAAGGTGCATTCAGTGACCACATTACCCAATAGTCATGAATTCTTCTCATTCACAAACTGCAAAACACTATTTTTTTCAGCACATTTTTCAAACGCTAACTCAGTGTTTTCAAAACCCTTAAGAAAATGTTCAAATTTTAAAAGATGACAACTTTTATTTGTATTGCAGCACTCAAAAAGAGTGTGCTATAATGCGTACACTTTATGGGTTTGTTTCTTGCTATTTTCCCGCAATATTTTTAATGGTTTAATTGTTATGTGCTTATGGACATTATGAATCGTACAAAAATTATGTATTCACCTGTTACTGAGTCTAGACCACGCCCTATTTGCAGTTTTTTACATTTGCTAAAATCCATTGGTCAATACTGAAGACACATTTTCAAGCTTCTTCAGGAAATCATTGAAGCAGAAGTCCACATGAACAGAACTCTGACTTATTTTGTCAATACTTTCACTAAAAAGATTTTCTATTTCTTTGTAAAATAAATAGAAAATCTCTTTAGGATAGGTAAAAGAAAATAATTTTGAACTGTCAGGGACTTTTTATTTTCAACTTTTTATTTCAAAAAAGTTAGGATGTGTATGAGTCTACAAAGGATATTGAAGCAGCTGCATTTCTGCTCCATTCTTGTCATAATTTTTGTTCAGTCAATAAAATGAAAAAGTTGCTCTGTGATAAATGCTGATTTATGTGATAAATCAAACTTCAAAGAGATGAGTTCATTATCCCTTTACAGTGATGCTCCATGTTGTTAGTGTTTTTTGAATCTGTATGTTATAAGGGACGGCATTTGGTTTCAAGTAAGAATTGATGCCAATGTTTGGATGAATGAGCTGATTTTCAGGCATATACTGTATGAAGAATTTTGGTGAGTTTTGGAGGTGAGAATAACTATTTGGCCATGCCGCATGTTGATAATGCAGACTGTGTGATGAGTTTTAAAAACTTGTCTTCAGTATTGGTCGATGTGTTTAAACAATTGATGAAAATTAGAAGAAAAGCTGTTTTGTTTTCTGGATATTTGAGACATAAAAAATGCCCAGTCAATGTCTTCAGTCAGTCATTCAAGAACATCAGACCCAGCAAAATCATACTGAAATTCTGGGGTAACGTGCGAGAGTTTTCATCATGGAGTCCATGGCACAGACAGGAAAATGGGCATGATCAACAGGAGGTCATTTGCATAAATAGCAAGCCATTAATGTTCAACATGTGGCAGATGGTAAATAACGCACTCCAAGCAAATAGCAATGATTACAATTTTAACGTATTTTCTTTTGATCTGTGAAAAGAATGTTTTGTTTCCTTTGTAACCTTCCTCAAAAGGGTCACATGATGGAGGGTACAGTATCCCTCATCCCTGTAGATGGTCCTCAGGGCTTGTTTACAGATCTCGACAGCCTTCCTGAGTGGCAGTAGTGTTACTTATTGCTTTCGGTGCAGATGACCTTGCTGTCTTCCCAATCAATGATGAGGGATCCTATACAGCGTAAAACACCGGGGACGCCGTCCTCCACAAGGCACTGGACAGTAGTGCGCATGTTCATCCTCCACTGTCTGGCAAACCTGCATAAGAACAGCTGACAAGACATGTCACAGTAACATCATGTGACCCTTCCGAGTAAGGTTACAGGAAGTAACCAAAACATGTTAAGGTTAACCAAAATGTATTCTCGTTCATCTGATCGAAGGAAAATAAGATAAGATTATACTTAGAAGACAGTATGAATCTGCTTGGACTAGTAATGATTATAATTGTTTTGTATTATGTTTGTGCAGGTTTAATAGTATGTCAGTTACAATGCTCTTGTTTAATTTCTGAATTGTAGTGCATTTTTACTGCAAAAAAAATTTAACTTTTTCTACCTAAAATCATAATATTTTCAACACATTTTCCATTTTTTTTAAGACTATACTGTTGAGTCTTAAGATGTCCTACATGGACAAAAGTGTTGGGACATTTGATTGTTGCATCTATAGGAAATCAATAAATCAAAAAAGAACAATAGAATAAATAAAATTTACAATATATTCAATAAAATTATTATTAAACCTTTAACTATCCAGGTGAGTCAATGGAGAACCAATTCTCATCTACAATGACGACCTGGCCAAAATGAACACCAGTGGAATCAATCAATCAATCAATCAATCAAACAGATGAACAAAATGAACGTAAATCAATACAAGAGGACTAAAATAATCAAGCTCAAGGTTTCCCCTAGAAAGTTAAGCACGGCTGCCTGGTGGCTCAGTGTTTTTTTTTTTTTTTTTTTGTGAATTATTAGGATGCTAAAATATTTTTAAAAGTCATTTGTAAGAATTGCAATCCTACTCTTGACAATTTGTTTGAATTATTTATCATATAACCTATACGTCAAATTACAGCACTGATATCTAGCTTTTTACTTTTTTTTTATTTAGCCATTATTTTAATTTGGCAGGAAAAGTGATACTATGTTCCTACTTATTTGATGGCATCTTGATTTGTTTGGGAAAAAGCTGTCAGTCTTTTTCTGTCTTTTCCTTTCATTATTTTCTTCAGAAGAATTACAATAATGATAAATCAAGTCAAAATCTAACTAGCGAACAGTACACACACGAAAAGGTTGTTCATCTGTCTTAGACATGATATTAAATTATAAATAGCAGTTCGTTAATAAACCATTTAATTCCCACTTTATCCTTTCTTTGAAGCTTTTACCAATAATTTAAATTATGACTTTATTTTCTCCTTATGTAGCCTTAGAAGTAACTTTACCTGGGTCACAGTGGTGTCCACTGCTCTGGGTCTGAAACAGGAAAAGTGATTGGTCCTGGTGAGACATGATTGAGTAATCATTGAGCCAATCAGGTGTCACGTAGGAGGGTCTTCAGGCACGTCATCAAACTGTTTTGTTCCTCCTCTGTCGCTTGCTCTTTAAGTACCGCAACAAGCCACAGCATCATGAGGATGATTCTAATGCACTATAGCATCAAGAAAATTGTGTCTGTGTGGGTGGGAGGTGAAGTCACGATCCTTAAGTAGTCATCCCCACGGGTGCGACACCTTTGTAAGAGCTAGCCTCCAGCTTCTGACGGAATGTAAACGGCTTTGAAGAGATGGCTAAGCTAATGGTTAAGGTAGTTTTGGCTGTCAGCAGCTTGGCTCTGTGAGCACCAGTCTTTAACAGTCCACCCCCTTTGCTCTTACCAGTCACGATAACCTCATTCCCCCTATATGTTTATGTGTTGACAATAAAATGTTGCCATTGCACTTTGAACAACAGCACTGCAACTGGTTTGGAGTGTAAAATCCTATTTAAGCGGCTGAAATGAGTTTCCTCCACAGGGTGGCTAGGCTCTCCCTTAGAGATAGGGTGAGGAGCTCAGTCATCCAGGAGGGACTCAGAGTAGAGCTGCTGCTCCTCCGTGTCAAAAGGAGCCAGATGAGGTGGCTTGGGCATCTGGTTCAGATGCCTCCTGGACGCCTCCCTGGAGAGGTGTTCTGGGCATGTCCC
>JAQQAE010011295.1:0-13684 GCA_029823295.1 Pseudamia nigra | reverse complement strand
CTTCTTGTCCCCACTATCATTCTTCTTAGGTTCCATGATGAAAAACACAAAATGAAGCAGTATTTTAAATGAAAAAAAGCTCAGTTTGCGTTTACACTCAGCTGCAGGACCCGGACATACAATCAAAAGGACCACAATGCTTGATTCGCTTCCGGGTCATTCACGGATGAGACTCAGAAGTGATGCAGACGTGACCCGGGCACAGACACGTCAATCTTCAATCGCTGTCCGAATAATTTTTGTTATGCGGTTTTGCCAATTTTTTTTCTGTATGTAAATTTTTCTTTATGCGAAGAGTTCTTTATGCGAGGTACCATTGTACGTGTTTATTTTGGCTGTGGGAGGAAGCCAGAGTACCCGGCGAGAACCCACGTTCATATGCTGTAAAAAAAAAAAAAAAAAAACATGAAAATTACACTAAAAAAATTCCACGAAACAGCGAGGCCGGGAAAGGTGAACCGCGATATTGCGAGGGACCACTGGATAACTTGTTAATATCAGAGCATCAGCAGATGGATGAGTATTTAAACACTGAGTGGAGGATGTGGTGGCACGTAAAATCCAAGTAAACCAGGCCAAAGTCAACTAAAGCAAAGGCAGAATGAGAGAGTCACATGCTGAAAATGGTTCTTGAGCCTAAAACAGTTTTTTGTACCGTAACTTTTGACTGTCCTGAAGCCACCAATACTGGTGTTAATATTTGCAACATAAACAGGAACCACCGTCCCCTTTGTTTAGTGTATTTTTGTCGTGGGGGTGACACTGGGAGGGAAGTTTTACTTCCCTATGTGCTTTCTGACATTAAAGGTGCTGTGTACACTGTTGGCAAACTAGCTAGTAGGTGGTCATTCATGGTGGACAGTGGTTAAACAGGCGACCTGCCATTCAACATGTCTTACTACTTCACAGTTATGTCTGTTCCTTTCTTAAAGGAATCTGAAAGGAATGATCACTGTACAAATTCAAGAATTCCTCTGACAGAGATTAGGTGAAGACTTTTGGTCATTCACATTTTATTAGAAATGCAGTCGCACCCCAGATAACAAACGCTTCTGATAACAAAAAAAATCAGATACTGAAGAAAAAATTGGCAAAAAACTTGAACCGCATAACCAAAAATAAATTGGACAACAAAAGAAGATTGACGTGTCTATGCCCGGGTCACGTCTGCGTAGCTTCCGGGTCTTGTCCGCGAAGGACCCGGTAGTGACATTCTCAGCGGAATGATTCATAGATGCCGATGGTGAGGCAGTTGTGTTTCTGAGGTGTGTCTGGAGCATGGGGTTCACACAGTAGGACTTATCTGAAGTGACTGAAGAGAGCTGTGACTGAGCAGGACAGCTCTGCAGGAGGAGGGTGAAATCAGACCTCCAGAGGTGACGGGGAGAGGCCGGTGAGTGAGGCTGAAAACAGAGCCTCTTCCCTCGGATGCGAGAGCTCCTTGAGGAGTGGGTGAATTAAATATTTCGCCGGCTAGCCAGTGCTAGCTGCTAACCGGCAGCAGGAGGAAGCCGCTAGCTGGCGGCCGGAGGAAGAACGGCACTCAGCCAGTGCTCCGGAGCCCGGCGCAGCCGTAGCTAACAGCAGTAGCTGTAAACATGCTGGAGCTGTGCTTCGACCGGGCAACTTCGGTTTCTTGAGCTGTGTTTCAGTTATGGGCGTGTGCATTGTCCACGGACACACTACCAAGTCATAAGCCAGGGTAAGAATACATTCCAAATCATTTTTAGAACTAATTTCATGCATTCCGTTTCAGATAATTAACATAACTTTCTTTTCAAATGATGTGCACGTATGGGAGTGTAGTACAGGTACATACGCTATATGAGAGTTTGTCATGGGTCCAGAACAGATTCATTGGTTTTACATGTATTTTTATGGAAAAAGTTGCTGCGGCTAATGAATTATTCAGACAGAGCGTGACGCTGGAACGGATTAAATGTGTTATCTGGGGTACCACTGTATTCGTTTAAAGCCAATTGTAAATTTTACAAAAATCGTGCACCTACAAGGTGAATTGGAACATCACAGAGCCTGTTTATGGATTCTTTGGCTCATTTCATATCAGCAAAATCTGTTCATTATTTATTGTGTGAAGTTGCCAGCCAACAAACAAACTAACTCCCAACCGCCAAATTAACCTCCTAGATTCAAAGGTCCCATACTGTGAAAATTTATCTTAATTAGCTTTTATTTTCTGATGTTTATATACACTCATTGAGCTGTAGAAGTATGATCTTACTCAGTCCTGAGAAATCCACACTACAAGATGGACAATAGGAAATACAACCTTATTGAATTTCTGTAATTTGTCGCATTACAAATTTTAACCAAGCATTATCAAGTTAAAGGTGCAGTCTGTGAAGTTGGACCAGCTAGTAGCTGGTTGTTTGTGGTGAGCCAATATACATGGTTAAGCAGGTGGTGGGGTAAGCTCATAGACTGTATATATTAAGTCATATTATGGTGTTGTTGGTGTAAACTAGAGCTGTCAAAATGAACGTGTTAATCCGGATTAATTAATTTGCATAATTAATTAGATTAAATATTTTAACACAGTTAACTCATATGCAATGCACAGTACGTCAAAATCCCACAATTACACCCATTGACACAGATTAACCACTGATTACTGGTAAACAACTCAAAAATGCAACTATCTGGCAGCAGAACCAACTCCAAACAGCATATTGTTCCTCAGGCTCAGAAGTTTGAATACCAAAAAAGCTGGGACAGTAACCCGATATAAAGTATTTTGCACGTTCTGTGAGAGGGAGTTTTCGTTTCATTGAAGCAAGCAACAACAAACCACTGTCACTGAACGTCGGGGCATCAGCAAGGGTGTGTTCACACTTGTGGCTCATTTGCTTTGTTCCAATTCAGGGGATGAAATGATAAATTTTTTATAATTGTCCTTTGTGTGGTTTGTGTTCACAGGGTATCAGTCTGTTTCGGTACAAGCTTATAACCAAATGCCATGCAGAGCAAACTCTTCTCTCATTGGTCAGAAATCATCTCTGGAAGGAGGAAGAGTTTACTCTGTTTATGTCCCGCGGGAAAAACAACAACAATGTATCATCAGCTGCCGGTGTGGTTAGATTTTTGTGTGGTTCTCTGGTGCATCTGATAAGACGATGCATCTGATGAAACAAATACTTGTCGCTACACAGAACAGCGGGATGTATCACCACATACGCACCCACAACACATCAGGTAAAACTTCATTAGATTATGCCTATCTCGCCAATTCCTCCTCCTTTTCTCCTTCTGCTTCTTCTTGTTCTATCACAGAGTTGGTAAGATAGGCATAATCTAACAAAGTTTACCTGATACGTTGTGCGTGTGTATGTGGTGACGCGTGTCTCTCAGCACCCCACAGTTCTGTGTGGCGACACGTATTCATTTCACCCAAGAGGCAACAACAGCGGCTGTTTGGTGAGGCCAATGCGGAAATAACTTTACGTTTTAATCCCAGCGCTTGGCCACTGGGGAATCGATCATCTGCCCCAAAAAGCTATTTTCCCATATTCATTGATGCATTGGACTTCTATCTGAAAATACTACGCAAATAAATTTTTTTTCATAGGTCATCATGGTCTCAAATGTTTTATTTGGACCCTCTAATAAGTAATGTGATGGTTCATCTTTAACTTTTTGTTTTGTTAAGATATTACAGCAAATAATTTGACAAATCACTGCCATGCTGGGGTTTGATTGACATGTCGCTGTAGCAGCAGCTCAGACCAATTCAGACCTTTGTGCCTTCTGTTTATTCAATAAGTTCATTGTTTATTTATTAGATACACTCGACTGCAGCTGTGGGTAAGTGTTTACACTAACAACACTGTGTTGTGACTTTGTTTGACACTATGTGGTGAAGTTTTACTGTGTTAGTAAGATAGCGGCTAATGTTAGCTCTCCCATGAGCCCCCTGGCATGAACGCTTTGTAAGCCCCACTGCCGTTTGTTGAAATATGGTTACATCCTGTTTTTGGCTCCAATATGCCGTCCAGGAAGTGACAAGTCAATTGGCCTCAAAATGGCCCTTCAGAAACTAATGGGTGACGTCGCGGTCACTTTGTCCATAATATCTCCAGTCTATGGTTTCAGCAGATGCATCAGATGAATCGTCTTATCAGATGCACCAGAGAACCACATAAAAAACTAACCACACCGGCAGCTGATGATACATGGTTGTTGTTTTTGCTGCAGGACATGAATACAGAGTAAACTCTTCCACCTTCCAGAGATGATTTCCGACCAATGAGAGAAGAGTTTGATCGCGCATGGCATTTGTTTATAAGTTTGTACCGATACAGACTGATACCCTGTGAACACAAACCACCCAAATGTATCATTTCATCCCCTGAATCGGAACAAAGCAAAAGAGTCACAACTGTGAACACACCCCAAGTCTACCTCTGACAAACTGACTCACACAATTGCCAGGTGGACTGTAGGAAACAGCAGCTTTTATGAAGGTTTTAAAAATTGCATCTCAAGAGGCTACATACAAAATACCATCAAGAAGCATCATAATAACGAAAATCCACGGGCTCTATGAATCTGAAAAGAAAATAAATAGTCGTCCTGGTAGGAGACACTGGACCTCAGAGAGTAATACTAACTATTTAAATATCTTGCTCCTCCTGCAACCACTGTTTAGTTTAAATAAACACAAGTAAAGTGTATATGTCACCTTCTGTCATGAGGGTTTTTACTCCCACAAAATGAAATAAACAATGAATGGTATTAATCGTAATTAATCTAAATTAATCCAGTGACACTGTGATTAATTTAGATTATTAATGAATGGGTATTAATTGTAATTAATTGAAATGAATCCACAGTGACCCTGTGATAATCAGATTAAAAGTTTTAATTGTCTGACAGCCCTAGTGTAAACACTTATCCACAGCTGCAGTCAAGTGTATCTCATGTATAACTATACCATATTGACTAAATAGAAGATACGAAGGTTCGAATGGGTGCGACTTAAGGAGCAAGCTGTTGCTATAGCGGCATGTGAATCAAACCTTTGTTGGATCATTTGCTGTAATATCTTAATAATAGAGCAAAACGTTAAAAATGGACCACCACATTACTTCTTAGAGTGTCCAAATAAAATGTTTAAGACCATGGTAACCCATGAAAAAAAGTTATTTGCGTAGTATTTTCAGATAGCTTGTGTACCTGCATCTGCCGCACCTGTATCACTGACAATTTAAAATGTACTGTAAACATTACCAGCAACAACCATACCTGCCATCATCCCTGGAGGCCTTAACTCCAAACGTGTTGGCGCCAACACATTTGCACTTACCCGGTGAGGCGAGGAGGTGAGCCCCAAGCGGGCTCTCACTTCTGGCATCAAGCGCCCGAACGCCCGCGACCCGCTCTGGGGACAGTGGCAGGTGGGGAGTTTGACTGGGCGGTGCACCTGTCAAACGGTAACACAGGTGTCCTAAGTCGAGCTCAGGGCGGACAGAAACAGCCCGCGGAGCAGAAGGACAAAAGCTCGCTTGATTTTGATTTTCAGTACGAATACAGACCATGACAGCGGGGCCTCCGCTCTCATATTACTTTATATTACGCTAACGTACGTTACATACATTGTATTACGTTAACATACGAGACACCTATTTAGCCTGTTGTTCTCTTTTCTATTATTACTATAACTTGCTTTTCAAGATGAAATTTCTGTTCTTGGTGTTGGACTTTGTAAAATAAATTTCTCCGAAAAAAATATGACCTGTTCTCCAGTGCAACTTATACACGTTTTTTTCTTCTTAATTATGCATTTTTTTGGCTTATGCAACTAAAAGTCAGGAGCGACGTATAACCCGGAACATACGGTACTAGGCAGTCTTCAATGCATCTCAGGATTAATACATGTTCAGACTACGTAAATTAATCTTATTGCATTTCTGAATGCATCCTGAAATGCATCCTGGGCATTAGAACGTGCATCCTATCAGATCGGATTGCATGTGCCAGGATTCTAATGCAAGGTTTGACAGAAGTTAAGGCACATCAAAAAATTAAGAAGTATTCTGAATATCGTGTACACGTAAAGTGATAGAGGTTCAGGTGGCAAAGATGTATTTTGCTGCAGCAGGACAGAAAAACCTAACTAACTCTTTCAAACAGCTTAACAAACTTGGCTTGCTGTTCTGTCGTGCTCTCATTAAATTAATGTTTTGTTTGCCATTCATCATTCACTTTCTGAACTGCACTGTAAATAGTCTCATAATCATCCTTTGTAATGAAAACTGAATGAAAACAGCTGAATAGCTTGTTTTATGTACTGTAGGACTCAGCACGTGGTTGACCCTTCATATCTCCCTTTTCATACGTCTGCTTTGTGGAACCTCAGAGTCACACGGTTGGTGGAGTTCTGCCAGACGGGGTAGAGTTACACTTTGCATGCTTTTCAGGCGCTCTCAGTTGGACTAATAACCTCTGGCCACAAGGATGACACTGACACAAATGGAAACAAATGACTCAGTATTTCTATAGTATGCACTCATATCATAATGATGCCTGTGCTTGAAAAGCTGTATTATAGAGAAATGCTAGACCATTACAACAGATGGCCATTTGTGTTCTCAGAATCCTACCTTGTATAAACATGAGTGACACTGCACTTGTTTCTGTGCATACTTGTATTTCAGTACAGTTCAGAGCTGTATTGTGCTCATTAATTTTGGTCTTTTGTTCCAGGAACCACAACATGATTCTAAGGATAAAAAACTGAAAGTTTTCAGTTCAGGAACAGTAGCCATGGATGTGAATATTGAAAAAATGGGCTACTGCCAAGGTGAGGGGTCCCTCCAAGTGTATTTCCATTAACTTATTTAAGCCAGATTTTGAAGTTTTGAATCAGAAAATGTTGATAGAAACAGTAAAACTTAAATTAACTGCCTGAATTTTGCAACAAACTTTTTTTTACTCCCAAGATAGTGTCCCAGGCATCAAGAGTAAGACTGTCAGGGAAAAGGAAGCAGCTTTTAAAAAGAATTCTGATATAGCCAACATGTTTGTTTCAAAAAGTTTGTTTCAAATTCAATTTACATTTCACACAAACTCTGCTAGTGTGACACTGACTCTGCTCTTGTACCAAGTTTTTTTTTTTTTTTTTTGACAGTGGTTGTACATCTTTTTCTGCAGGAGAGGGTTTAAAGGTGTTTGCCTTCATTCAGAACAACTCATCTCGTGAAATCAAGCCCAAATATTGTGTGTACAGAAAGCACAGCTTCTTTGCAAATGGGAAGAGAAGAGTCCATACTAAAGACCTGTTTAAAGAGGTTGGAGAGCCCATTCCTCCATCTACCAGCGAAAAGGTCACACAGGTCATCGCCATTCCCCATGACGTAGAGCCGTCCATTTTCAACTGCGACATCATCAAGGCAGAGTACAGGCTCAAGGTGAGCAGATCTCGGACCAGCAGACTACACCTGGTCAATAACTTGGTATTTCTTGACCTTAAAAGAACAAAATGCCATTAATCCCATCCCTTTTAATAGTTACTAAAGATGCATTGTTAAAACTTCATAGGTGAACCCTGTAGTGTAAAAATCATAGAGATGCACGTTATGTACTTATCTCACTGATAATATGAACAAATAATCTAGTTTTACAGTTACTGTAATTGATTCATAATCGCAGTGTCAGTCTGTCCAGTTATATGATGCCGTAAGGCAGATTTAGTTGAATTTAGGTGAGGTAGTGGCAAAAATGTAACGAAAAAACTTTCTTGTATTTTATTTTTCATTGTTTATATTTTTCTATATTTATCACTTTATACTAGGGCTGTCAACTGATTAAAAAAATAACTGATTAACTGCACCATTGGCTCTAATTAACTACATTTCTACTTGGTCAGACCAAAGCTTTGTAATCATTTACTTTTAAATTTAAGAATCTTAGTCTTTATTGAAGAATAAATAAAAAATAAGCATATTTTAGTTCATAACCTGAAACGAAGATTTGTATGAATGACAGACTTGCATACAGAGAGAGAGAGACAGTTATAGAACAGATGGCGAGAAGGAAGAAGTAAATCATAAAACGCTATTTTCTGAGTGTTTAATGGTGGTTACATTTGTAAAACACACCTGTGCCTTCACACACCCTCCAAGTAACAGTATCTGACACTGATCACAGGTCAGCAGCCTCGGGTAGTGAACAAAATGTACTGTCAATTTTTTAAAGCAATAAAATAAGTTAATTCTGATGCTCCTAATTTATATATTTGAGGTGAATCAGCAAGTTATGCAATTTCTTTAATAAACAGACTCACTGCAAATTGCAATCATAGCATACCCACAATAATCATAGACTTTTCACCATATCATAATTGAGACAGTAAACCATCCTTCCAGAGACAAATGTTTCACCCTAAAGTAAACATTCATCATTGGTGCTAAATTTAGGACTTTAATAATAGTTTGGCCTCATACTCACACTGTAGACCACAAACTGTCCTGTCAGCCATTTCTGTTTTATAAAAATACAGCAGATGTCAACAATCTTGTTTTAACAAACACATGGCCCATTTCTTATTGTTCATCTCGTAGGTCTACTTGGATGTCAAATATGCTTCAGACCCAGAGATCAAATTCCCAATAGTCATGTTACCAGCTCCTCAGTTCCCTGGTGCGGCACCACCACCTGCTGCTGCGGGATTTGGAGCATTTGGGGACCCAGAGCCACCACTGTGGGGCGCTGAACCCCCACCACCACAGCCAACCGCTGCAGCCCACAACATGGATCCTCCTCCTCCCTATGCAGCATATGGACTGTACCCCCCCATACATTAAAACCTGTTGATAGTGTTGTCATAACTGCTTCTCATGGTCCATAAATCGCCATTTTACCTACATGTAATGAACCACATTTTTTTTTAGATAAAAATGTTACCTATATTGCTTTCATTAATGTCATATTACAGTAACTGAAAACTGTTACATGCTGTTCCACTACTGTCATTTCAAACAAATTTTAATATTAAAGACCAGTAAAAACAAAATGCAGTCTTTTTTAAAAAATCTTTTATTAATGGAAAAACACTAAGTTTACTTCTTTGAGTGCGGTTTCTTTTTCTACATGTATGTTTTTTATTCTCGCACCTTGAGACTCTTCTAAAGTTTTTTGGAGTTGAGCGTGTCTTGAGCCTCTCTAGTGAAAATATCTTTGTCCCATAACCTGAATAACTGGTTTCGTCACCCTTGGCAGCAGCAACAACAATCAGGCTTTTGCGTGAAGCAGATAGTCTACGGCTGGAGACCACACCAGGTGACACTTGTATCAGTTTAGAACTAGAGACTCAGATTGTAATTTACATGGATCCAGCAAAATGAGTCAAAAATATGGTTGTCTGCCTTCATGAGATTTGGTGTCTGCTGTGACATTCAGATAACACATTAGAATATGGCATAAAAATGTGAAAGCATGGCTCCATTCTGCAGTAGTTTGGACCCATGATAGTGACGCTCTTTGTCTCCTTAGTATCAATTCAGTACAATTTAAACACCACAGCCTGAGTATCGTTGCTGACCATGAGCTTCATAGCTCATCAGTTGTGTCCTAGACAAGAGGTCCAGTGCTGCACCAGAAAGGCTTACCTAATAAATTTTATTAGGTACACTTTTCTAAGAGTGGGTTGGACCTCTTGGATATCAGAAGATGGTACTGTGCTGATGATGGGATGGACATGGCCATCAGAAATACTCATGCAGGCTGTGGCATTTTAACAATGTTAGGACTAATGAACCCAAAACTGCCTGCAGCCTGAAAAGTTGACATAAGGCACAATGGACCTATGCTTTTATGTTACTTATGCCAGTCATTACCATAACATCCAAATGTTGCAGTGAAAATCGAAACTCACTAGACAAAGCAACATTTTTCCAGCCACCTATTGAGTGCACTGTTTGTAACTGACATTGTGTTACCATGTGTGTGGATGTGCCAGAAGTTTCTCCAGCTCAAAGCAGACAAGACAGAAGTGATTTTGGCCCCAAAAATGAAAGGTCAAAGGTCAGTGATCACCTTGACTGCATGTCTTTGAATGCTACAAATTAAGCCAGAAATCTTGGTGTAATTATTGACTCAGACCTGAATTTTAACACCCACTTAATGACTATTGCTAAGCCTGCCTATTACCACCTGAAGAACATTGCTAGAATCAAGGGTTTTCTGTCCAAACAAGACACAGAAAAACTTGATCATGCATTAATTTTCAGCAGGTTAGATTACTGTAATGAGGTCTTCACAGGTCTTAAAAAATCAGTCAGTCAGCTGCAGCTGATCCAGAATGCTGCTGCCAGAGTCCTGACTAATACCAGAAAACTGGGCCACAGCACCTCAAATCACTACAATGGCTTCCTGTGAGTCAAAGAATAGAGTTCAAAATTTTACTCCTGGTCTACAAGCACTGAATGGCCTTGGACCAAAATACATCCTAGACTTGTTAGTTCCTTATGAAGCATCCAGACCTCTGAGGTCATCAGGGACAGGTTTACTGTGTGTTCCCAGAAGAAGAACCAAACAAAGTGAAGCAGCATTTAGTTATTCCGCTCCTCACCTGCGGAACAAACTTTACTGAACACCTGAGGTCTAAACAAACTGTCAGCTCATCTAAATCAGGCCTGAAAACACTGTTGTTTGCTGCTGCTTTCTCTCAAATTCTTAAATAATGTCTTGTTCCTAGGCGGGTCTGGGACCCATATGTTGTATGTATGTGCTCCACAGAGAGGCGTAGAGCAGTGTCTGTAGTGGCTGTATTTTAATCTCAATGTTAATTTTAATGTATGTTTGAGTAATGCACGTTTTTATGTTGCATATTTTAATATAATTAATGTCTTTCTTTTATTCTGTGATTTTCTTAATGCATTTCTATGCCTTTTGTAAAGCACTCTGAGTGTGATTAGTGCTATACAAATAAACTTGCCTTCCCGTCATGTGTGATTTGCTGCTGCTGTTGTCCATCTGCTTCAAGGTTTGCCATGCTGTACATTCATAGATGTGTACATCATCCATCACAAAATAAAACATGCAGTATATTAAGAAAACAAACATTTAATAGCAACAGAAAATTCATACGATTAAAAAACCTGTTTGATAGGCAGCAGTTGAGGAAACAGTGTTGCCTTCATTTACTGTTGCGAGGTCCTCTAGTAACAAAACAATGTATGAAGCCTCAGTGAGTTTGTTGCATGGACTTTCCATGAGGTTGGTTTATTAATATTTTGTTTATCAGCTCCATCTGGATATCACATTTCCAAAATGCTCAGAGATCAAGTTTCCCTTAGAACTCCTCAGTAAAAGAAAGAAAAAAAAAGCTTCTCTGCTGATTCTGATGCTTTTGATTTTTCAGACAAACCATATCAGTAAGCTGCAGTTGACTCCTCTGCCCTCATGCGCAACTGGGCAATATTCCTGATAATAAAATCAATACACTTGATTTTATCAACAGTTTTACAGAAGCATCTAATAGACACATGTAAGTGTTGCAGATATAACTTTTAATGATACGGTATGGGATCTTGAACAAATGAAAGTGAAAGATGGAGTTGCACTAAACTGCTCTTTGTTCAATGTTGGCACAAGTCGCATGTTGGTTCACATGTGCATTTTGTCATTTTTCATCTCCATGAAAGATGCAGATTAGAACATATTTTGATGAAACTCTATTGATGCACTATGTAGTAAAGTAACTTTTAGATGTGAGTAGACAATATGGTACAGTATGTGACTGTCAAAAAAGTGCACGACAGTTGTTTCCATTTGTGAGACATGACAGGTATGCTCTCTGTTTCGTAACCTTGATCACTCCTTTACTGATGCGTGTTTATACTGTACATGAGGAAAGAAAAACAGGTTCAACAATATTTGAACATTGAACAGTTGGTGACGCATAAGCAGCTCCACTCAAAAGGAAAAATTCACAAAGCCGTGCTCTCTTTTTGGGTTTACTTTACTTTTGATTACCAAGATGAGCATCAAGAAATTCTACATTGAATATGATGCCATCAACAGCAACAACACCTTTACAAATGGAGATACAATTAATGGACGAATCATTGTGGAGACTTCAAACGAGACTAAAATCCAGTCGCTCGTCTTCATTGCACAAGGAAAAGCTGAAGTTCGCTGGACTGAACGTTACCAGGAACGAACACATGTGTACAGAGCTGATGAAAAATACTACAAAGTCGAACAACACATCCTGAGAGAAACGAGACAAGATGGTAATCATTCACATGTGGATGTCTTAAACAAAACTGTTTTGAGATGAATAGTGAAATAATGATGGTAAACATAATAATAACATGCAGTCCTTTCATAGGCTCAGATGTTCTTGGGATGGGACGACATGTTTTTCCTTTTTCTTTCACTGTTCCTGACAGGTACTGGTTCTTTCTAGTGTTTAATACATGCTTTCAGGTTGATGTTTGCATTTCATTCCATCTTTAATATTTCTCATTGTTATGCTTCATAGAAAAATGCCGTCATCTTTTAAGTTTGGCCCTGGAAAAATTGTTCATAAGGTGAAAGCAGAGCTGAAACGGTCCATGAGGTTGACAGAAAAGGCTAAAAAACACTTTACGTTTGTGTCCAAAGCTAACATGGATATTCCTGGACTCATGGTAGGAAATTGTTTAATAAAATGTCACCATGAAACTGCATTGTGTGACAATTGTGTAAGCATGGGAATTACTCATAAAACGTGCTTTGTTTTTTGTAGGAGCCTCAGTTTGGCTGCAAAGACAAGACATTGGCTTTAGGATCTGGAAGCATTGCTATTGATTTCCACACAAAGCGGATGGGATACCAGCAGGGTAACTAGTCTCAATAGAGTTCATCATCAGTTTCTGCCCCTACAGAATTTATTATCACTTTACTTTATTTTACAGCAGTTGTAAGTGTCTTCTTATTTTACAGTGTGTATTATGTCAAGATGATACTTAAAATCTACTCAGTCAGTCCTTTTAGATGTTTGTGCCACACAGATAGTAGCTTTAGTGATTCTAATGTAAAATGCATCCATAAATGCAAAGCTGTCACTAACTTGAATTGCATTCAGCAGAGATTCGGACCCATGCCAACCTCCATGTGCTCAAATTCGATTATCCTAGCTCTGATGATAATGTGGCTATATGCCAAAACTGATTTTGAACTTTTGTGACCCTGAGACCTTGAACTTTGACCATTTGTCTCCAAAAACATAGGCACAGGTGGTAATCCCAAGGTCTAACCATATGCCAAGGTTGATGAACCTAGTTTTATTTCTTTTCACGTTAGGGCAGGGACTATTGGACGCCATACCAATTCTGAACAAATCTTCCTGAACCTTGCTCAACCTTCCTCCTTAGATGCCTTCAAGAAAGAACAAAAAAATAACAAAGACAGGTTAATGGTGCAGGGAATGTATTCTGCATCTTATTGTCTTTTACATTTAAGGAGTGAAATGTATTAAAGTGAAGTTATGTGTGGATTTATTTTCACTAATAAGATATTATTATGTGCTGATAGAGGCGGATATTAGTTAAACAATCCTGAGTCTGCCTCTGCATCATTCTTGCCCAATTTTTGTTCACATCCACATACAGTGCCTTGTGAAAGTATTCGGCCCCCTTGAACTTTTCAACCTTTTGCCACATTTCAGACTTCAAACATA
>JAQQAE010011294.1:0-13684 GCA_029823295.1 Pseudamia nigra | reverse complement strand
GCCGGATGGTGGACCAGAACTTCCTCGAGGCCGTTCGGAAGTCATTCTCCATGGCCTCACCAAACTCCTCCCACACCTGGGTTTTTGCCTCAGCAACTTGTGAGTCTAGGATCCATGCACTTCTGGACCTATTTATTTTCTATTTGTTAGGCATTTAAATTAAGTTAAGTGTATTATTCAACATTTTTGCACCAATTTTTACACTTTTCTGCAAATAAATATCGGCTCCAAATATTGGTTATCGGCCTCCTTAACTACTAATAATCACTATCGGTCCTGAAAAACCCATATCGGTTGATCACTATTATATAGCACCTGTAAAAAAGTGATATTTCCCCTGAATCATAAGATGTAGAAATCTTTATAGAGGTTTGAAGAATAACCTCAAATATATAAAACTATGCTGCAGTGTTTCTTTGTCTTTGTGGACTTTAGAGGTTAAAAACCAAGCAATGTGGTATGAGCAAAACTTTTAAGTGAGTAGTATTGAGAAGTGTTTTATTTGAATGGTCACGTTAATAAAAAAAATATTCTGCACTGAATTGAGTAGTATGAGTCAATGGATTTTCCACCAGAAAGTTAATTGACCTCATTAAAATGCGTTTAAATGACATCGCCTCCAGCTCTTTCATTGAAAAATCTCTGATTATGTCTTGACTGCTCGAAACAAGACATTCTATGTGCTGCTCGACATGCCCTAAAAACATGTCTCTGGCAGATGAATGTGAAAACAGGCTCAAAGTGTCAAACTCCACACAGACATCATCCTGCACAGTGACATTCAAACAGCACCTGGCTACTGGGGGGAAAGACAATAACCCTTCAGCGCTGCACCATGCATAGCAGCAGCCTCGTGCACCAGCTCTGAAGCTCTGTCGAAGGGAAAACCTGAGATGTTCAAAGGTCAAGGCTGCACAACAGAACAGCTGAGGTCACACTGGGTTGAGTATCTGCTGTGGAGTATGTTATTTATAAAGCCAGACATCTTATTGTCTCCAAGTTTCAAGGAGGCAGACAGAATGGCAATGTCAGGATGTACTCAGAGGCTGACATGAACACAATACCACTGGTCACCTGACTCACTGATGCGATTTATACAACTATTCAATTTACTCTAACATGATATATGAGAAGCACATACTGTATTATATCACCTGAAGGTAATACAAGTTCTGCTGCAGAATGAAAGATTCAGATATAACAGTGTGTGCCTTAACAAACCTGAGCAGAATGGCTTCATATCTGCCTCCTCACTGATGTTTTTCAACTGCAGGGCACTCAAAGAGCACATGCCTCCATCAGGGCTGTTTATTCACCCAGCGCCCTCTGAGTAATATACAGGAATTACATTAAAACTGTTTATACAAGGGAAAGATGTGAGACTAGTGAAAATTCGTTTTCATGCAATTCTTCAGAATGGTGGAATAGATCAAGTTTTCCACTCTGCATCAGCCAAAATGAGTAGTATCTTTCAATTGCTTGACCCTGAAAACTTACATAGAGTATTTGGAATTGTGAGTTTATCTTCAATAGATCATGAGTTATCAAGAATAATCTGATTTTCCATAATGAAAAATCCAGATTTCATAGTCATCAGGATATAACTTTTTAAACATACTGAATCTGCAAGACCTTAGATACACATTGGCGGTAGTCATATGTTTCTACATCTTTTTTCCATTACTGGACCATAGCTCCATAAATATCGTTACTTTCCAAATGTTTCATCTCACACATCCAGATCTGAGAGATGAAATCCAGATCTGTTTACTGGTCTATTATTACGATATCAGCAAAAGTGTAAAAAAAAAACAAAAAAACGTCCCCTTCTCCTAATGTTAAAGCAACCGGAAGGTGATCCAGAATCCGCATCCTGACCCGGATCATCTCCAAAATTTAAAGGGTTCTTCCGTGCCCTAGGCTCTACCTTTCCACCAATCTCTGGAAATTGATTGAGCAGATGTTGCATAATCCTGGTAACTAACAAACAAACCTCTTGATGGAGGTACAGTACAATTCCTTTCGACACCTGTTAAAACAGTGCATGACAAATTTATTTGACCTCCTCTCCTATTTTTCTCAAAGACCACCTAGCATCATGACACTTTCCTTTTCAAGGTGTTTTCCATGTTTTATCACGTTTACCAGGACTGAAGAATTTCAAACTGAATTCACATTTTGAGCACACTGTACCTCTTTGAGAAGCCAGAAATTAATCAAATAACATTCAAAAACTAAACCTTTTTGTGTTCACCAGTGCAAGCAATTAACAGTAATTTGGCATTTGAACATTAAAATAATAATTATTATTACTATTTTTTTCAGCTTTTTTGGGATAACTGCAAATTAAAAAAATGATGCATACCATCAATAATTACATTTTAGAACTAAAATTATCATTTTGAAAAAAGAACTCAGGCATACTGGTGGATGAAGTATTACAGAAACATAAAAAATGATTTCAGGTGGTGGTCGAATAAATTAAACACAGTATATGTCACTGGTGTTATCTCTAGACCTATGTTATGTATCTTTTTGTATAATATTGTCACCTGATGTATGATGCTCAAATATGCCATGCTACATATTTTCTGATAGTTTATACACAAGGAAATCCTGAAAAGCTCCCATTACGGTTACAGATTGATCCCTAGAAATAATAGGCTCTTGGTTTGTCAGGGTTTTTTCCTTGGTACATAATTAGAACTACCTCAAAAAAGTGACAGAAAAGAGAAAACCTCACTGAAAAGCGCAAAAAGAAAAGCAAAATGAATTTTACATTTATCAACATTTTACTTTTTTAATATGAGACAAATCTGGTATATATGATAACTTCTGTTCACAGTTGCAATGATGATATTTTTGATAAATAAACATATGAAACATATGGTTGGTTGTTTTACTGATTATATCAACATCTGTGGCACTGTTATACCTAATAAAACAGTAAAAAAAAAGTTTATCAAATAATACACCATGCATAACCAGTGAAATCAAAGACATCCTCAACCAGAAAAAAACAGGCCTTCAAAAATGGTGACAAAGAAAGACTCAGGGAGCTGAAGAGGAGACTTAAACAGCCCAAGCAGGACTAAAAAAAGAAGGTAGATGGAAAACTACAAGACAACAACATCAGGGAGGTGTGGAAGGGACTTAATACCATCACTGGCTACAAAGAATCCCCTGGTGACAGTGGGTGACGTGGATAGAGTCAGTGATCTCAAACAGTTTTTCAACAGGCTTGACAATGTGACAACCAACTTCACACCCTCTACCTCAACTTCAGCAGCTCCTTCTTCAAACAAAAGCTCCTCCAGTTTGGGACTGCTACCCACTCCTACTCTGACTGCTCCAGAAGTGCACACCTCCACCAAAGCAACTGATCCCCCTCCTTCATATGGACCCTCTACACTGTCTGTCACTGCGACTGATGTGAGGATAGAACTGGGGAAACTGGGAAGGCAGCTGGTCCAGATGGTGTGTGTTTGAAGATGCTCAAGGACTGTACTGCTCAACTGTGTTCACATGATCTTCAACGTGAGTCTGCAACAGGGGAGGGTCCCAGCTCTGTGGAAAACATCATGCATTGTCCCAGTACCCAAATTAAGTGTCTCGCTGAGTTTAATGACCTACTAGCCCACACATCCAACATCATGAAAATCTTGGAGAAGCTGGTTCTGTGACTGCTGTCACCCCATGTCGAGCATGTAGACCCCTCCAGTTTGCATACAAAGAATGTGTTCGTGTGGATGATGCAGTCCTATACATGCTACACTGCACCTATTCACATCTGGAGGGGGCTGGTGCTTATGTGAGGATTATGTTCTTTGAATTTCCAAGTGTATTTAATACAATCCAACCTCACATACCCAGAAACAAGCTCAAATGGATGGGAGTGGACCCCTCCTTTGTTTCCTGGATCACAAACTACCTGATAAAAACCACAAATCATCAGGCTGGGGACCTGTGTCTCTGAGACAGTAATGAGCAGCACTGGAGCTCCACTGTTTTGGCTCCCTTCCTGTTCACACTGTACACAGACTTCAAATACAATATCTGACACATCCAAGAATACACTCTGATGACACTGGTCTTGTGGCATGCATCAAGAACAAACAGGTAGGGGAGTACAGACATCTGATGAATTCCTTTTGTGATTGGAAAACTCCCTCTTGATGAACTCCACAAAGACAAAAGTAATGGTTCTGGCCTTCAGAAAGTCTAAAACCCCTCTTCAGGCAGTCAGTATCAGCAGCATGGACATTGAGTTGGTGATACTAACTTGCATCTTCCCTGTAGTTTTGTGCTTCCTCCCTCTGCCCGAGGTCTTTAGGTTGCTCGGTCTCCTGATGTCCTTGCTGTGTGGTTGCTGGTTCTGGACCAGTCCAGTATCTGTGGACGCCACCCAGTGTCTGTGTTGTTTGTTGTTCTATCGCTACTCTTTTCTTTCGAGGTTTTCGGTCGAGGCAGATGGCCGCCTACCCTGAGCTGCTGGTTCTACTGGAGGTTTTTAGCTTCTGTTAAAAGAATACCCCTGTCGCCTTTGGCTTGCTCTTGGTGGTTCTGTTGGGTTTGCTCTCTGTATAGTCATGAGGTCTCGGCCTCAAATTGTGAAGCGCCTAGAGATAATCAGCGATTATGATTGGCGCTATACAAATAAAGATTGAATTGAATTGATGACATTCAAATATCTTGGTGTACATCTCAACCACAGGATGGACTGGTTCCACAACACAGATGCACCGTATCTAACGGGTCACAGTTAACAATTTTTTCTACAGATGTTCAGGTCTTTTGATGTCTGCCCTAAGATGCCACACGTTTTATCAGTCAGTCATTACAAGTGCATTCTTTTATGCTGCAGGTCTGCTGGGGAGGAAACATCAAATACAGAGATGTAAAACGCCTGGACAGACTGGTTAAAAAGGCTGGATCAGTGGTTGGATGGAGGCTGGAGGCTGTGGTGAACAGATGCACACAGAAGAAGTTGGAGGACGTCATGGACAACCCGGACCATCCTCTTGACCTTGTTCTGTCCCAACAGAGAAACAGCTGCAGTTGAGGACTAACATCGCTGGATTGCAGGACTGAACGCTACAGGAGATCCTTCATCCCCACCGCCACCAGACTGATCAACACCATGGCTGATGAAGACTGACGGTATCTTCCCGTACAGGGATAAATAAAGTTTATTCTATTCTATGAGCTGTTTGTATTCAATATAAATGTCATAAGTACGCTGCTAACATAAACGTCTAGCAGCAAACACAGGAAAAGACTTGACTATGAAATAGAGCTGCTTATGTCCTGGGATAAAAATATCTGCATTTTCCATTAGTGTATTATATACAGTATAAAGTCAGTTCTTTCCATTATCATGCAGCTTCACTTAGTTCAACTATAGCTTGACTGCATGAGATTTCATTTCGTTACACTGCCCAGCATCATTTTTGCTGAATGAAAGCCAATATTTGCTCTAGCACGTCACATTTTCTCACAAACATGATGTGCTTTTGCTGGCAGTTTTGCTTTCGACAGTTATTGGTAAGATGAAGAAGTGTCTATTGCAATTTAATATCAGTAAGAACTGCCAAAAGGACTTTTTTCCAATGTTCTTTTCAGTCACATGAGTTGTTTAGTTTTTCGCCAATTTCTACATATTACTGAAAATAGTTTTGAGATTTCATGGTAATTCAAGAAAAATCTTAGAGAAAGAAAAGGCAGAAAAATCTTAATTCTCATTTTGTGAAAAAAAATTTGATGACGTGGGGCGGTGTTATATTTTCACAACTGCGCATGCAAACTATTTGCTTTTGATTTTTACAGTGATCTCATCTGCACACATGCATCAGAATCCTTTCCCTATGCCTTAAATGTAATGAAAAGCTGTTACATCCACCATGTGAGAAATTCTCGGAACACATTGTTTTCAATTTATATTTTTGATAGAACAAGAAATCCATCAGTGATACATGAAAGGTTTTGGCCCCGTAGTGTGCAGGAAGTGAAAAATGAAAAAAAGTATATTTGTGTGATGTTTGAAAGAAATGAAAACACAAGTCTCTTTGATCCCAGTGGGAAAAAAAACCAAATGGTTCTTTAACTCAGCTTATATGGATGTACTGAATCGAATGAGCTTCAGGTGCATCACTTCAACAAATACACAGAACATTGAACTTACATGATACCAGTGGATGGGGTCACTTTGGAGTCGGAGTCACCTTTCAACCAGTTGCGCCACTATTCCGTCTCTTCTCTTTTCTCATTCCACACAGCATCATAAGCTCCTCCACTGATTACAGCCTTCACCAAGAGCCAGCCATACAAACATAGAGCCACTCAGACAGGGTTGTACTGCAGCTCATGAGATGTCACACTAAACACAACAGTGAGGCAGGAGGCGAGACGAGAGCGTATCTAAGATATAAGACACTGGCAGGGTATGTAATTACCACAGCCAGGGGCCCTGCTTCATTCGCAATGTGGTGTTCAATGGGCTGGCCTTGATGCCTTCACAAGGGCCCTCAAAAAACCACAACGGCAATGACAATGTCAGCGCCGCTGCCCGCCGTGCCATACTGCCTTCTCCGCTGATGGATGATAACCTCCTTCACAGGGCAGCATAAGCTGATAATTATGTGCTTAGCTGTGGTCATACAGACACACAGATCTGATATGCTGGCCTGGGTAGTCACGGGGGGCAGTTAAAAGTCTGTAGCGCAAGGGTAAAGAATTACCTGGGATGGGAATGTGTGATACATATTAAGAGTGGCCGATATAGAGGCCAGTGCCTGCAGCCTCCACGGCCATCTGGGCCGAGTTACAGAGCAACTGGGACTGTGTAGAGGTTAACTAGAGTATGTGAGCGTGCACGGTTTTGACACTGTGCACATATCACTGTGGGCATATGTGCAGACATGTGCACAGGTATATGTGTCTGTCTCCGGAGCATTAAGTAAGAAATGAAAGTTTGCGATGGGCTAATATCCATTAAAGTGCTTTTTCAGATAATATCTGAAAACTCTGTATCCATCAGTCAGGCCGGACCACTGGGGCCCCCGTCACCTGACAGCTCACATCCCATCCTCATTTAAAGTTCACATCCTCAAACAGCTGCACTGTTTTACAAGGAGCCGCATCCAAGCTGTTACACAAAACAAACATGTCTGGCTGCATTCAGTACTTTGGCATGTGGCCTCTTTTACACAGAACAGGGTGAAGAGACAACTCCAACGCTGAGGAAATCAAAAACTCTCCATCAATCAGAACAGAGTGCTGAGCCAAGTGCTTTGTGAATAATGCAATTTAAAGTATGCACAGGGGGACAATACAAGAACAACCTTTTGTTTAAACCCACTAAAATTCAGGTATTTTTTATATCAACATTTTGAAAAAATTAAAAAAAAAAATTAGATCATCACAAGGCTATTCAGCTCCCCATTGAAAGAGAGCTGGCAGCAGCTGACAACGTGACATTTAATACAATACAGTATTACCAAAGAGGAAGAACTGTCAAAATAAGAATTTAATACCTTAGATCAATTTAAATTTAGGGAATTTTAAAAGATATGTTTGAATGAAGTTTAAACACACAAGACACATAAAACTTGTGCTTTGTGTAATCTGTGTGAAATCTCTCATTGTAGTATAAAAGCCAGTTACGTACTGACTTTGCTACCATTAACCCAGTGTTTGTACAGCTTAAAGGTAAATTTTTTTAGACCTTAGATTTTAAACTTAATATCAATATTAGAATCATCAGTCACACAGAGCCTATTCAAAATAGTTTGAGGCAAAGTGGAAAACTGTTCTGTGGCCAGATGACTGCATTTTAAATCGGCTTTGGTCCAAAGGACGGCAGTGTTTCTGGGTCGTGTTCACATACAGCTTCTTCTTTGCATGATGCAGCTTTAACTTGCATTTGTGGATTACACTGCACCACCGTGTTCACACACAGTGGTTGCTGGAGGTCGTGCAGTGATTTCCAGTAGAGAATTGTGTCTGTGTCTGTTATTAAAATTGTTCCAAAATTTTTAGACAGTTTGTTGCAGACTGGTGAACCACTGCCCATCTTTACACCTGAGAGGCTCTACCTCTGACTTTGCCAGTTACCGGTAACCTAATTAGTTTTCAAATTCTCCTCCAGTTGTTTTCGATTTGCCTCAATTACTTTTCCAGCCTGTTGTTGCCCCGGTTCAACTTTTTTGAGATGTGTTGTTGCCATCATATTCAAAAGTAGCTAACATATTGCATTAAACAGTAAAATGTCTCACTTTCATCGCATTCTGTTTTGATTTACGTTGTATCTACATTTTATTTACATTCCAACGTTTTGGAATTGGGGTTGTAAAATGGTATAATAATTGTATTGTTTTGGCTGTTTGTTCAGCATTTTGAAAGTTTGAAACTGGGTTTGCCACTGTCTGCATCATCATAAACCAGTACCAATTTTCATCTTACACTGTCCCCTCATTTTATGGCAGGCTTGTGATGCTTACATATCACATAATGTTTTCCATACATTAAAAAATGTCACTATGATCTACAGGCCTGGCATTCATTATCTGTGTGAATGGTGATTATTTCACACCATTGTATTGATCTAAATCAGAGTCCATCTCCAGTAAAATGAACAAAATAGGGATTAAATCAATAGGACACACAACATTATGGAAAATGAACATATACAGAACAAAATAAAAAATAAAATGAACATAAAAATACAAAACTAAGACAATATAACAAATCATTAAGAGAAATGGGAAGGTGAACAAAATTATGACAATATTCATAAAAATGCAACAAAATAATCAATAAAATGACGCCAAATGAACAAAATATTTTAAAAAAGTCTGGAAATGTACAAAGTAACAAAGGAAATGTACAAAATGATGTCAAAATTAACAAAAAAGAAATGCAAAATAACCAAGAAAATGAACAAAATTAGACAGACAATGTACAAGGCTAAATGAAATGGTGAAGAAAATGAACAAAACAATAAACAAAGGTGAAAAAAAATTCAAGATGAGCAAAATGAACAAATTATTAAATAAATGTCCTAAAGAATATACAAAATAAAAAAGAAGATGGAACAAAATTAGCAAAATCAAGACAAAATTCACAAAAAAGTTGCAAAATAAATAAGAAAATTTAGAAAATAACCTAGACAAAGAACACAATAATGAGCAAAAGTGAACAAAATAATAAAGATGAACAGAATGAACAACTAAAAGAACAAAAAATGAACCAGGAAATAAACGAAAGCATGACAAAATTAACAAAACAAGTCGCTTCAGAAAAGGCCGTTTTAATTGCCGGACTCACAACATATTTTTACAACTGAATAATATAGGGATGTTTTGCAGATGGACCACATGTGGTTCTGTGGCTGTTCCCATCCGCATCCGCATCCTGATCCACACACGACTCCACTTAATGCTCTGAAAACAATCTGACACATAATGACTGGGAGACGCTAAGATCCTGTCGCTCTCCTGGCATCGGCTCACAGTCTGAACTTAAGCCACTACATCTTTTAATCTCTTGAAAACGATGTAAGGAAGTTGCAACAACAGGACATCCTTGTGTTTTCCCTCTCCTCCAGTCTGAGCCCAGCAGCATCGAGGCGGCCCCGGGGAACCGCGGATCTGGAGAAGCCACGAGCAGATCGCTTCACACAGACGCCGGAGCATGATGACAGGTGGAGAGGGCTCTCAAAACCCCACAGAGTGTTCATGGATAATAATGACCACGGGCTTTTTTGTGTAGTCGAGTGTGTCTGCGAGGTTGTACGGCGACGAAGGGGATGAAGAAGTCAGGAGTGCTGAACCGTCGGTGGAACAAGTCAGGAGGAAAGGGAATTGGGGAGCTGTCAATCTGGCCTTAATCCGGGCTCTTACTGAACTAACCCCAGGGCCTTTACGACACTCTCAGCCTCCCCCTGGGAGGCCTGTTAATCACCACGCAGAGGCGCATTACTGAACTTTACATTTTCCTGCAAGAGCCACCCATTCGCTCATTTTGCTTTTGCATCATCCTTCCTCCCCGTGTGCTTCTGTCACTCTCTCATCTCAGTGAGCACTAACAGCAGTCCGACGGAAAACGTCCGGCTGCAAATGAATACAACATCATAGAACCTCTTCAGTTTCATCCTAAAGTAAAGCGATCGATCAAAAATTACAGCCATTGCAATTTACGGCGCTTAACAAAATGATTAGACCAACATGTAATACAAGACACAACTGCTTTGAAATTTTTAAAAGTGTAAGTACGTAAGTACCATAAATTTTTTTTTGTTTCTGTAATTGTCAATGCACTGGTATACACATGCTATTTAATGAAAATTACATTTCTAGCGATAAAATATAATTATTGTAGCTATCCATGCTGGGGTTTTTTATTTATTTACTGTTTTACAAAAAAAAAATCTATTTTTTTGGTTACAATGACAAATTACAGTCATTAACTTGCATACCTGAACATATAACTTTATTTTCTGTTCAGAATGCATCATCATATTCACCAGTCACCTGGAGTGGTTTCAAATCACAGATATACCTTACGATTCTGATTCTGGCCTTAACAGGAGTTCGTTTGTGCCATTTCTTGCCTTCATAATGTGCTTTATGCCATCAGTTGTCTCTAGCTGTATTACTGCTACTACAACTACTGTATAAATCCATATTATGATGTTGAGAAGGCAAGAAATGGCACAAATCAAATCTTGTCAAGGCCAGAATCTGAATCAGTGACTTTGAATCTCTCAGTCCAAAAAACCAGAAGTATCATCAACCATCAAAACCTTGTTATGTCTCATGAATTCTTGTTAATGCGGTCAAGGCGACGTTAGAGAAGATCAACCATCATTCAAGGTCTTTGCTTAATTTTGAATCGTCTCTTCTGACTAAGGGGAATTTCCATTGTTTTTAACTTCTTTTCATTTCTCTCTTTTATTCACTATTTATTCATTGACTCGCACTTATGTACCAGTTTCTACCTGTAATTACTGTAAATGCACTGTACAAGTGGGATTTCTGTACGAGTGTGGTAGACTGCAGAAACTGAATTGCCCCTTTAGAGATAAATAAAGCTTTTTTTTCTTATTCTGAATGATATGCTTGATTAATTTCAGGCTTCTCAGAGAAATCCAGTGTGTCGGCTCAAAAACACAAATTCAGTTTAAATTTCCTCACTCCTGATCAAAATGGTAGAAAAATGGAGAACTCACTTAAAAGGACTGTCTGCATGAATGCGCTTTCTTTGACACAAATGGGACAGGTGGTCTAATAAATTTGCTGAGCACTGTATATAAATACCTTCCAAACTGACTGACAATGACGATAATCATGTTTTTTTTGTCCAACATAAAGAAACAATGGGTTACCCATCCCAACGGTGGAAACATTGGCATAGATGTCTCTATTTTCTTCTGTCTTTTTACATTTCTTACAGTATTTTTTTCAATCATTCATGTATTTTTGTGTCTTGCACATTATTTCAGTCATGTTGTATCTTGTACTAAAAAATTAAAACCACAAACAATTGTCTAATTTCTTCACCTTTCATACGGGATACAAAAATACACTTTACAGTTACTGTTATAATTATTGACATTTTATTTAGGCGCTTCACAAATTAAGGCAGAATCCAGAACGTCAGAGAGGAAGCATAGGACAAGGGGAGTCATTCCTTTAAAAAAATAGAAAAACTGGTCATCTACCAGTGCTCTTCTGGGTAGATGAACCTCTACCTCGACCAGTTTGGGTTAGTGGACAGAGGAGAGACAAGTGTGAGAACGTTTGCATTCTAGTACACTGTAACATGACATTTTGCATCTAATCTAGTGAATGATGTAGTTTTAGGAGAGAATCAGCCCATCCTGTTATGGTACACTGGCTCATCGAATGTGAACATGTGTGGGTGCCCTCCTTAAAAACGCTGCTCTATTTGTGTTTACACCAGAACACAAGACTTTGCAAAGAAGAAACAAGCTTGAAGGGGAGCAGCTTATTGGTTATCTTGGAGTGTAATGAAAAAGAGCATTAGCACCAAGTCTCCCAGGGGCTAATCAGCCCAAACACCCGCAGCACTGGTTTCCACATGAGCCATTGACCGCTTTCTTGGCTTCATTCAAAAGCAAATGGGTTGGAAAAGAAGTGGTTTTGTTAAGCTTGGGTCTGTACAAATAGGCATGCGAAGAGAACAAGGAACTGTTTACTTTATCAAGCTTTGCTCACACCTCTAACCTCTGACTTCATGCAAGTGAAAACACTTTGTACTATGATTTAAAAAAAAATGTGTACCTAATGCACAGAGCAAGATAAACGCAAGCCTCGGGTTGTACTTTAAATAAAGGGGATGAATATTCTTTTTTTCATATCAGCACAATCTGTCTTTTGTAAATTGTTTTCAGGAACAATGATTAGGTGTTCCTGTCCCTGGGCTCTATTAAATGACAACAAATGGCACATTTAATGAGTTCAAGGAGAGCGCGGGTGTACCTGCTGCACATATAAATTACTATAAATGCATTGGAGTCTGCAAAGCATCCAACTCTAACGAAAGCAGTAATTCTGCTTCCACCCAGCTGTTTCAAACAAAAACACCTCTGAGATGAAATACTGCAAAAATATTGCTTCAAGGTATTGATGGAAGACATACTGCATGAATAAGAGCAATGGAAGCAGACTACTGGATAAAAGATGACATGCTGGCTTTTGTGGACCAGTGGAGAGATGTTTTTAGCAACACAAGAATAGGGGGTTTTCAAAAAGTTCATCGAATTCAGTATGAAATTTTGTTTTCTTTTCTGTATTACATAGTGTGATCCACAAATGCACTAAAATTGTCTTTCCACTGTAGCCATCTATAGTTCTACAGAATTGAGCTTTGAACTAGAAAATTCTCTGCAAATCATGGAAAATGTGAAGACTGAATATTATGCAGTTGTCAAATTCCTTACTGAAGACCTGTCAAACACAAAGGAAATTCACAGATATGTAAGGAATTTGATGCCTCCATGTTATTTGATCTTCACATTTTCCATGATTTGCAGAAGCAAACCAATGCACAATTCTGGAGGAGCGAAGATGCCTACAATGGAAAGATAGTGATGCACTGGAGAAGGATCAGACTATGTCATCCACACCTGAACACAACTCAAGAGCAAAAACATGCACCAATCAGCCATAACATTATGACTAGTGACAGATGAAGCTGTAATAATGTCAGTTTTCTTACGACACTGGCACCTGTGAGTGGGTCGGACATATGAGGCTGCAAGTGAACATTTCCACTTGAAGTTGATGTATTTGAAACAAAAAAGTGGGCAGCGTAAAATTGGGAAGCAACCAAGGATTGATGTGGTTCGGTGGTCCTGGTCCTGGTCCTGGTCCTGCAGTGCACAGAACCCCATGAGGAACGAGGGACAATTGGATCTCACTTCAGTGGAGTATTTAAAGGAATAAAACATTACTAGCACATAATGTTGTGTAGGCTCCACCTTTTAATGCCAGAGCAGCTCTAACCCAAGACATGAGCTCTACCAGACCTCTGAAAGCTGCTGTAATAACTGGCAGTACATTACACATTCAACACTGCAGTGACACATACCGTATTTTCCGCACTATAGGGCGCACCGGATTATAAGGCGCACTTGCGTCATGCATCCACCAGATGGCGGTGT
>JAQQAE010011293.1:0-13685 GCA_029823295.1 Pseudamia nigra | reverse complement strand
TCCCCAGCAAAAAGTGCACATGCAGCTTATGCTGTTATATCGTCCCTACCAATGTTGAGACCAAACCTACGCCCTTGTCCAGACCTAATAGTTAACATGATAAGATTAACTCCACATCCTTGTCAGTCTATTAAAGAGCAAAGTGCAGCTATTATTTAATTAGCGAGACTTATTGTGAAGACTGCATGCAATCACAAGCCCTTGTTCCACTGAAGAGTATGTTGCTGAGTTAATATTTATTGTTTGCATACATTTTTATTTATGCTCTATCTAAAATGCTTCCATTCAGAAATTCTGTAAAGAAGTGTAATTTAACACTGAAAAAATTAGCATCACATTGTGTATGAGGCATTGAGGAATTTTAATGTAACTGCATGAAAGGAACAGGGAATCTAATTGGTGTTTTACTGATTTCAAGCAGATGTTGTGTGACGTGGCCCTGTGTAGCCACAAAAACAGCCAAGAAATCTTTTTAGATCATTACCTACATTTCGATCACAGCAGGACTTCTGATCCAAGCTTTATTTCTGGAATAAATTTGTCCACACTTGGTATGAAACTTCAAAATTTTTTTTGCTTTGATTTTGTAATACATTGTTGTACATTTTCCAAAGTGTTGTGGATTTTTTTAGTTTACTTTAATTTGTTATTTTGTTCATATTACATAATTTATGTAAATTTTAAATATGTATTTTTTAATATCTCTGTTATTTTGTTCATTTGAATACTCTTTTGTCCATTTTTTGTAATTAATTTTGTCCATTACCTTGCAAATTCTTTTTTTCATTTTGGTCACGCAATCTTTTTTTTCATTTTGATTGAAAAATATATTAACTTTATCTATATACGATACAGTTAGCTTTTTTATATTTAAAGGCTAAAATGCACAAAAATGTAATGGTGTGGATTCACTAACAGTCATAGTTAGCAGTACGGCAGTTTATAATGAAGTTTGAATGAGACACAAGGCGTGTCTTTTGGGTCTTGAACTAAAAAGTCTGAAAACCACTACTGCAAGAGAAACACTGCAGACATGCACATCAGTCAAAAGTTCGGACACACATTCTTCAGTGGTTTTTTATCATTTTTTAAATTATTTTCAACATTATACATTAATTTGTGTTTTTTTCAGTGTACCATGTCAAGAGTTCATTGTGGCATTTCCTGACTTTCTTGCGCTTGGCAGGAAGCACTCAGTTAAGTGAAGAGAAAAGAATCCATCATTACATAACTTCAAGAAATGAAGGTCAATTAGTCTGAAAAATCCCAGGAACTTCGACTGTGTTCCCAGATAGTCACCAAAACCATTAAATATGATGAAAATGGCGTTGATGAGGACTAAGAGCTACCTCTGCTACAGAGAAGAAGAACTAGAATTTCCAACCTCACAGTTTACAGAGCCATGGTTTTGGCGACAGCACTTGGACACATTCAAAGTTGACTGATGTTCATTTCTGTAAGTACTGATACACTGTCTTTTCTCTTTACTTACTGTTTCTTGCCATATTATGGATTTGTACTGTAGTTGCAGTTGCATTAATAGGGCTTTTGACTCAGTACCCACCCTGTTTCTGCACAAGACAACTGATGGTTTGAAGCACAATAAGAATACAAAAACTGGCTCAAATCCAATCACCTGTCAATTAAAAACTGTTCCAGGTGACTACCTCATGAATCTGATGAGAGAATACAAATACTGTCATCAAAGCTAAATGTGGTTACTTTGGACAATCTAAAATATAAAACATGTTCTGGGTTCTTTAACACTTTTTTGCTTGCTACATAATTTCATCTATAATATCATATATAATATAATAATATAATTCCTTCATAGTTTGGATGTCTTCAGTATTAATGCAAAATGTTGAAAAGAACAAAAATAAAATAAAAACACTAAAGGAGAAGGTGTGTCCAAAATTTCAACTTGTGGTGTATATCCAGACAGTACCCACCTGGTCAGATTTCCTCATATTCCCCCTGTAAAACTCACAAATATCTAACAGATCCATAACCTTGTATCCTATTGGGTCTTTGTAGATACTGGTTCTGGAGTGTATTTACAGAAAAATACCCGTAGTGCTGCAACAGAAATGCAACATGCAGGCCTTTGCAGCTGGAAAGAATCGGTTCACATGCATCACCCATGTAAAATTTCTGCCCTTCCTATTCAATCAAACAGCAACACGCGGAGCTGTTACACACTTTCTCCCCCTCAGAATTTGCGCAGTGGTTACGCTGTCATGCTGTAAGCAGTGTGAATGAGGCAAAGTGAGAACAGCCTCTGTGCTGAGCATGAAGCCAGCTCCATTTGTGACAATGGGGAGTTGAAAGCTCCAAGTGAGCACTAATGAGAGAAGCAGCAGGAACACCTACTTAACACCACAACTTCCACTCTCTTTATTGAGCAATTACTTTTAAGTAGCGGCTTTGTGAACAAAGAATCCTAATCACTGATTAAAGTAATTTCCAGAGGCCTTAAGAGATATAATTGGTTGTCGGGAACTGGAGTATAGAGAAGAGGATGATAAATGATCGCAGATTGTTCCAGCTGTGACACATGGACTAATATTAAACTTTGTCACACATTTACAGAATAAACATGTCAAATACTGTATATGACTCATGATAGCAATTCATACATAAACGCATCTATTTAAACTGCAAACAGCAAGATACACTACCACTTGAGTATTTTTTCTTAATAAAAGAAAAATAGCATCTTTCAGGTAGTGTATGAATAGCTTGTACTATAAAGAGGATTAGTATATTCTGTGGGGGAGGAAGACTGTAGCAAAGTTGGAGCGCATGTTTACAGATTTACATATGTACAATATTATCAGTTACGTGCATGTAAGCGCCGACCATCTGGCCTTTAAGGACTTAGGACAATGCTTGGCACAGAACAGAACTGAATTTATACACAGTGCCTTCAGCCTTTCAGTAAAGGAAACACTTTACAACATGGTAGCAGAAGGAATGAAAACTGCACAGGCCTAAAACAGCAAGGATTTTGTCCCGTCACAATAACAAAACTCACACTGGTTGAACATAAATTACATGCCATGCAGTGAACTTGATTTATTGCTGAAAGCTTGAGCTGTTGGTGTCTGTTACATACCGCACTTAGCCAAAATAAGAGCAGGCGAATGAGACAATGGGTCAAGACGTGTCACGTGATGCTCACAGCACATCTGAAGTTTAAAAAAACTACATTAATGGGCCATTTTAATTCAAAATGGTACTATTGCAACAGTTCATTTTGTCACCATGGATTATAAACAAACCTGTTAACTGAAAACAGTTTTGCTAGTCACATACAAAAATGAAGACATAATCCCTCACAGAAGAAATGGACAAAGTGCATGTCAATCCTCATGTTTCATCTGCACTTTGTGCTGTGGCAGAGATTGAGAGCACATTGTTTTGACATAATTACAGAGCAGTTTTATTCAGCAGCTCAGCCCAGCACTTAATTAGCATGATATGTATGGAAGAGTGATTTATGACTTCATTCGGTTTGGAGATGCAAGGGAGGGATTTGAGGTCTTTGGAGATATACTTGTTTTAAGTGTAAAGAAGAAGACAAAATTGGCTTCTGCTACTCTACGGAGAATTCCCACGGGATGAGGAACTGAGATCAGGAACAATAGGTGGATTATGTTACTGTACAAGAGCAGAGAAACAAACGCGGTGGAAAAGGTGAACGGCATGAAAGGCTGAGCTGCTCTTTTTCACATCTGAAAGAATGGGGCTGAACAATTAGTGCCTTCAAGTGTGATGTTAGTAATGTCTGCTGATGACTGAAAATGTGATTCATCAAAGGTTGATCAGGGCACTCGGCTGTCATCACTCTAAATAAATGCAGGAGAGTAAATGAAGCTAGTCAAATGTCACAGCAGCAGACAGACAGTGTCGAGTAAACTTGACAGTTTCATAACATACAAACAGTTTCTACTACACTGAGGATCAACAGAGCCAGTCATTGTTTAGCTTGAGTGTCAAAGAGTTCATGACAGGGCAAGTTATTGATCACCATGGAACATATCACATGGGACTGTGCCTTAATGTCTTTAAATGGATATTTTGCCTGCATGTTTTTGATAGAAAATACTTTTAATTGTTCGATTTAACCCAGCTATGATGTTAAAACTTAGAGAGTGCATGATGCCCTAGAGGAAGCGGAAGAATATGATTTAGTAGAAAAAATAAATATTAATGCATATGCACTACCAGTCAAAAGATTGGACACACCTCCTCCTTCAGTGTTTTTTCTTTAATATCAAGGACACCCATAATGTCAATAAAATATGGAATTATGTAGTGAAGTAAAAAAGAAAGTATTCAACAACCTAGAACATGTTTCATATTTTAGATTCAAAATATGCACACTTAGCTTTGTGATAGCACTGTACACTAACGGCATTCTCTTACCAGATTCATGACATAGTCACCCAGAACAGTTCTCAGTTCAGGTGTGTTAATTTGCCCCATTTCTTGTCTTTTTAATGTGCTTTAGACCATCTGTTGTCTCATGCAGAGGACAGGTGGGCACAGAGTCAGAAACCCAAGTAGTGCCACTACAACTACTGTACGAATACATATTATGATAAAAAACACTTTGAGTTAAGGAACAAGAAACGACAGTCCATTGATACTTTGAAGAAATGAAAGTCAATCAACCCCAAAAAAAATCTCACAAACTTTGAAGGTGTCCCCAAGTGCAGTCACCAAAAACATCATGCACTATGTAAACGAAAGGAAGCCCAAACACTATGATAAAAATAAAGCGCTACCTCCGCTGATAATTTTATTACAGGGGTTTTCCACCAGTGCTCAGTGAAGGCACCACAAGTGGTCCCTGGCTTTGTAGTTTCAATGTCTAGCCAGAACAATCATGAATAGTGTCAGGCTGAATTTCCAGCGTTTGCCGCAAAAGCAGTAAAGTGTTTTTCACCTTTTGCAAATACACAACTCTGTGAGAGTGGATTTTCCTCACTGGCATACCTGAGAAATAGGTGCAGGGCAAGGCTGCAGCCAGAGAATTATATGAAACTGTCCCTATCTGCCACTATACTGCAAACAATAGACACGTCCAAAAATCAAACTAACGGGTAAGAAAAAAAGCTAATCTCAACATATGCCCTAATGCTGTGGACCACTACTGAACAGCAGTGGTCCACAGCATTTGATGGTTTGTTAACTGTACTTGGAGACACATTCCAAGTTCTTGGGGTGTTTTTTTTCAGTTGAATGACCTTCATTTCTGAAAGTCATGATGGACTGTCTTTTCTCTTTACTTAACTGAGTGTTTCTTGTCATATTATGGATTTGTACAGTAGTTGTAGTGGCACTGGTAGGGTTACTGACTCTGTACCCACCCTTCCTCTGCACAAGACAACTGATGGTCTAAAGCACATTAAGAAGGCAAGAAATGTCTCCAATTAACCATTTCAAGTGAGAGAATGCAGAGCTGTCATCAAAGCTAAATGTTTCGACGTTGGACAATCTCAAATGTAAAAATTGTTCTGAAAGGTTTAACACTTGTTTGTTTACTATATAATTCCATCCGTGCTCTTTCACGGTTTGAATGTCTTCAGTATTAATGTACAATATTAAAAATAATGAAAATACAGAAAAAAGACTGAAGGAGAAGGCGTAGATATAGCTTTAAAGTGGACAAGGTTAATATCATAAAGAAATGCATCAGGAGACATTTAAAGCTTACTGTATAAGGCATACAGTACGGTAAGTATCAAGTCAAATCATTACAATGACGGAACAGCAGAGACCTTTTTCCCCTGTGCAAGTTCACTTTTTAAATCTTACTCTGCATTAAAACTTCATTTGATTATTTAGACTCTAAAGGACAGGATGTTAAGTGAAATACATTCACAATGCAACAACACTTATCTGTGAAATTTACAGGAGTGAAATGCCTCATCGTCTTACAAATGTCAAATTAAAATCTTTACAACAGCGCTTCACAAGACCCAAAGATGAATCTGCTGTCTCCTTATGACTCAGGCATATGAAATGCATCATAGACTGCCTTAATGGCACTAATTGTTACTTTAAAGGAATCTATATGTTTCAACATGTTATACATTTTACAGATTAAATGTAAAGGATGTATAACAAAAATGCAAAAATGAACAAAATAATCAACAAAATGAAGAAAAATAAACAGATTTTTTTTAAGTACAAATAATTAGGAAAATTGAGAAAAAACTGCGAAAAATAGGCTAAAATGAAGAACATAATTTGGAAAATGAATACAAATAAACAGAAAATCAGCAAAATTATGAAGAAAATGAACAGAAATGAACAAAATGAGCACAAATAAATTCATTAACTACTTTAAAATTAACAAAGACAAAGACCATAACAATCAAGAAAATGAACTGTGTATAAAACATGAAATAAATTTTAAAACTTAAAAGAACAAAAATAAAATAATCGACATACTTCATGAAAATGAAGAGAAAATGAGTAAAAAGAATTTCAAAACATTAATTATCAAGAAAATGAAAAGCATTGAAAGCAAATGAACAGAAATGCACAAAATAATGAGATAATTAATAAAAGTGATGAAAAAATTAACAATATAATTAAGAAAATAAACAAAAATGAACGTAAACAAGAAAATTAACAAAAAATAAAGAAGAATGAAGGGAAATGAATAAGATAATTAGGAACAGTAATTAAAATGAAAACAAAATGAAGAGGAAAAACATAAATGACAAAAATCATGAATACAAATGAACAGAAAATAGGCAAAATAATCAAGAAAATGAACAAACATACAAAATAGTCAAAAAGGAACAAAATTAAAGAAGAATGATCAGACATTAACAAAATTACTTGAAAATTTTATAAAAAAATGAACAGAAAAGTAGCAACATAATTAATAAAATGAACAAAAATGTACAAAATAAGAGGAATGAACAGAAATGAGCAAAACACTTGAGAAAATAAATAAAAATGTACACCAAATCAACAAAGTAATCAGTAAAATAAGCTTAAATCTACAAAATAATGAAGAAAATGACCCAAAATGTAGGCTTATGATGACAAACAGAACACTTTCAGTTAAACAGTTAACATTCAGAACACTCACTCCTCATATATGTATTTTTTTAAATGACAAGTTTTAAAGACTCCACATGCTACAGATGAGCAGAAGGAGGATCTGAGCTGCAGCGTGTGTTCTACTTAGATGAAAGTGGCCTCTGTAAGCGCTCAGAGCAGAAGCCTGTGGTTTCTATGGGGACACGAACACGCTCATCGGTGAATTTCCTGTAAATTCTCCTGATGACACCCATGAGGGACTCTGACATAACAACCGGTAGTCAGTTTGCCTGTGGCCAGTCAAGCAAGGAAGAATAAAAACAGCTTATGCACATGTTCGACACTTTGAAAATGCCCTGAGCTGTTAGCAGTTATTATAAGTTAGTGTGATAAGTTTTACCAACAAACAGCACTTCTGTTTAACTTCCACCGCCGTAACACTGCTGCAGAAATCGATGAGTGATTCTAACGAGGAGGCCAGAAGTCATGAAACAACAGGATTAGTAATATGTAGAATTTAATCACAAACAGGGTTAGAGTGATGTCTCACACTATGGCTCATAGTATCTCATACAATAGGTCAAACACAGACGTGGGTAGTACTCAAGTACAGTTACTCCTTTACATGTACTTGAGTAGCTTTTTTTTGTTGGACTACACTACCAGTCAAATGTTTGGACACACCTTTCCTTAAGTGGCCACATTTAACTTGGTTGTGTCATCAGATTCATAAGGTAGTCAGCCAGAATGGTGTTCAACTCACAGGTGTACCTTGTCAAAAGTTAATTTGTGCCATTTCTTACCTTCTTAATGTGCTTTAGACCATCAGTTTTCTTGTGCAGAGGAAGAGTGGGTAGAGTCAATAGCCCTATTAGTGCTACTACAACTACTCTAAATATTCATATTCATATCTACATTTTGTGTGTGTAGATGTGGTATAATTCACTGCACTTGCATGTGTGCACTATTATTTATTAGAGGTCGACCGATCGGCTGGGCCGATTATCGGCGCTGATATTTGATGTTTATTGGTATTGGTGTTTTTTTTAATCCGTTCGGCCGATATCAAGAAATCAATTAAAAACTGTTTTATTTCGGCACAGACGCGGCTGCCACGCTCTCCCTCTCTCTCTCTCTCTCCCTCTCCTGCCACTTCTGTCTCCAGCATTGTTCCGCACACGGCGCCATCTGATTGGTTAAATGGCCACAGTATGTGTAAGTGGCAGAGACACTGAAGCGGAGACCGTCCTCACACACACATGGCGGAGATGTGTTTTGTTATGTGGTTCTGCATACGACAAAACACATGTGTTTGTGCTTTACGGAAAGCAAACATATGTCGAAGGTAAACGCAGAAAACTCCCGAAATTGTAATAAACATCCCACTGCTCTATATCTCACAGCTACTTCCAACATTACAGTGTGCAGCAGAATAATGTACAAGTGGAGTAAACATTAGCTGCTTTGCTAAGCTAATAGCACCTCCCAACATGTCTGTGAATTACTTGAAATAATGCTGTTGCTGATATCGATGTGGAAACAGTCCGTGATTATAGAAGCCTGTGTGTGTGATTGTGAGAGAGTAAGAAATTTAATTCAGTCTTGTTTTGTTGCAGTGAAGTACGCCGAGATGAAGGCTGACTAACTTTTACCATAACATTAGCTCACCGGTCCTGCTCTCAGTAGACTATGGATTATCGATGGAGAGAATGTGTGAAAATCACATGAAAAACTACAGCTCATGACTACTACAATAACTTGTGAGTCTAGGATCCATGTACTTCTGGACCTATTTATTTTCTATTTGTTTGGTTAAATAAACATGCTTTAGGCATTTAAACCAAGTTAAGTGTTTGTATTATTCAACATTTTTACACCAATTTTTACACTTTTATTGCAAATGAATATCAGCTTCAAATATCGGTTATCGGCCTCCTTAGCTACTAATAATCGGTATCGGCCCTGAACAAACCCATATCGGTTGATCACTATTATTTATTCTCTGTCTGAATGCTGTATGCTGCTGTTTTAAGGTACGGTAATTTCCCCAGTGTGGGATAAATAAAGTTTATATTATCTTATCTTAAAAAATGCGCAGTGAAATAAAGAGCAATGACAGTCCATCATTAATTCAACAAATAAAGGTCAGTCAGTCCAAAACAATTTTAAGAATGTATTCCAAATGCAGTCACCAAAACCATGAAACACTACTTGATGAGGTGTTGTAAACTGGTGGTTTCTGAGGCTGGTGATTCTAATAAACTCATCCTCTGAAGCAGAGGTAGCTTATACTCTCCTTTTCCTTCAATCGTCCTTATAAGAGTCAGTTTCGTCATAGTGTTTGATGGTTTTGGCGACTGCAAGTTCTTGAGGTTTTTCACATACACTGACCTTCATTTATTTAATCAATAATATAAAACATGGGTTGCATAACACTGCAGAGTTCCACAGGTAGTATAATGATATTGTTTTTTCTTTACTTAACTGTCCTATAAAATGGGCAAGAAAGTCAGGAAATGCCACAAATTAATACCTGTGAACACAGTTTGGACATTTTCAGTATTAATGCACAAATAAAGAAAAAATGTATTTTAACGTAACAAAAACACAATGATGCTTATTCTCAAGTCATTAGTAGTGGAACAGGGCCACTTGTACACTTAGTAGAAAGTTCAGTAACGTGAATGATACCATAAAGACTCCTGTAGGAAGAAAATACCAACATTACATGTGTATATAGAAAATGTTTGTTAGTGGTGACTGGCTACTGGTTTGTAAGAGAAAAACATTTAATAAAGACTATTCTGAGTCATTGGAGCCAGTGGAGGCTTTTAACTATTTTCAAGGTTTGTACAGTAAATAATACAATGTTGTCAGCACTGGTATAACAAACCAAACTGCATATGCTTCAAAAAGGTGTTTTTATTGCAGGGCTGTTGCACTGGGTTGCATTTCCTTGTACAATTATTCATTATATTCTGTCCACTTCTCTAACGTTACACTGTTCAGCTGCTCCTAATCACATCACTGTTTATTTGCACCACAAATTGCAGGCTGAGGCACTCAGAAATGCTTCAGCCTGCAGGAGCCCTGGTTGTTCCACATGGCATTATTGAATTTTATAAAGTAATCATGACCTTCCTACAGTGCATGTACCGTAGGAGATCAAGTTAAACCCTAAAGTCTGATCTGCTGTAAGGAAGTTTAAGAGAGGAGGTCACAGTCTGAGACATATATGTCTTTCACTTCCTCCTGCTGGGGTTTAATCAGGACAAGTCCTCCCTAAAAACGAGAGGGCAGCCTTCTGTGAGCGTGCATCATACTGTCTGCACCGGCTCTTTTGTCCACACAACAAACGCAGCCTTAGACCCTTCATTCCTCCCCTCGCACTGGCCTCTCTAGACAAAAGGACAGCGAGGCCCTGTGCCAAATTGACTTGTCCCTAATTTTTATGCTAATCCTCAATTTTATATCAGACAGTCCCATCACATTTGATATAAAAAGATATTAAATAAATAAATAAAGGAACTCCGGATAATCGGTTCATAAAGATGTCTTATCCTTTGACAAGTGATGTCTGCAGATGGCTTTGCATATTTGCACGATCAAAACACTGACAACAACCAGTCATCAATGTCATTATTAAATGTTAATGTGTAAAATAAGCTCCTACAGCCCATTAGTTTTACAGATACTGAATTTTACCAATCTGATTTTATTGACAACATGCAGCTGGTGTTAACATGAAATAACAAATAAGTCTGCACAGTGTTTCCATATTTCCCTTTTAAATCAACAATGAATGAGTAAAAGTAGAAACACTCAGGAAGTCACTGAAACCAGGAGATATAATGAGTACATACTATAATAACAACACTAATATTAAAATTTATTCCCACCCCCTTTATATTGTTTCATTAATCCTCTTAAACCACAGACAGTGATTAATTGTAGAAAATAAGGCCGTGACAGTGAGTCTGGATTAAATATTTTGTTGTAAAATGACTTTATATAATTACAAAGGATTTATTAATAACACATAAACATCAAGATGTGCAAAGAATAGAGATAAAAGCATGGCTAAAATCTATAGTTTTACAGTTAGGAATGATTCAAACTTCTACTTGGTTTTATTCCACAGAGTGCTTTTATTTTAGGTGTAAGTACTGCACATGTATTAGAAGTGGCGAGAAATGTTATATTTCTGGGGTCATGATGATGGCTGCAACAAATGACTCAATTATGGACCATAGAATTTTAAAAAATGTAACCTCAGCATGTTTCATACAGACTTGTATGCACATGCACTACCGGTATGTGCAGACAAATTTCCTCTTGGACCTAACAGGAAGTGAGACAATTTAATTTTACCATTACACTCTTCTCATAAAAAAACACATCCACCCAACTTCAATTTGGACCAGTGTCACCATAAGACAATTACTACGATTACGACGATAAAATTATGATTACTTGTTGAATGGTACTTTTGATGTTTTGCCAGAAATGAACCAAAGAAATTAAAGTCCAGATTTACCAAAAAGGTCTCATTACTCAATAGGAATTGAGCCATTTGAATTTCAATAGGTAGTTTTTGCCACATTTTGCTATTTTGATAGAATGATCTGTAATTAGTGGGTGTTCTCTAGCCACGAATGGTAGACACAGTGGATGACATTTAACAACTATGACCAACATCCAATGAGAGGCCTGGCCCTGTTCAGACCTCGTATTATAATCTATGTTGAGATATCCAGATCTAAATGTCCAGCATCTCTTCTCACTGATGTGTTCACACCACACCTGATATACTGTACCTACTTACAGATGGGTTATGCCTGGCCACTTCTGATCAGGTCTGACTTTTATGCTCAATATGCAAAGGCACCTGCTTCTCTAAAACAGGGTGCACATATTATTTTCAAGTAGCACAGACTGGCTTTGTAATACTTCTTTGCTGGTTGAACACACTGTCATGCTGAGAACTGTAGTTGGAGGCTACAAAGTGGACTGTTGTCTGCTTATCGTGTACAAATTGATTTTTGAATTCATCTGTACACCTCAAATATTGGTACGAAGACTTTAACCATTCTGCTTGTTTGCGCTGGTTCTCCTGATGACATACACTGTAGCAATGACTGAATCTTCAAGCATTTAAACATGCTAAGAAATTTTTACCAAAGTACTGTACACAAACTGGATATTTACTCATAGAGGAAAATAGTGGTGAAGGCTAAGAATGTCGTTCAGGTAAGCACAGGCCGCAAGACACACACATGCACACACATAAGGCACTTGTAATACATATGTGGCCTTTCAGATGTCTTTAATATAGTTAATCATGATGCTGTTAGCACACTAACACACATCAGCTGGGTAGGCAGTCCTTAATGCATCCCAAGATGTTCAGACTACAAGAGAATGTGGACAAAAAAGTCACAGACCCCCTGTGAATGTGTTCTAGGGTTGTTCAGATCTTGTGTAACAGGTGTCCACATGTGTTTAGGTTTTGATGGGTGTCAATGCAAAGCCTGAACAGGACCTGCATAAAATAAGACATCGACTGTGTTCAGAAGCCCTGTCACTGCTGCTTACAGATTTAATTCAATCTTTTTCTGACCAGCTCACATGAGCAGCCATCTCCTGGAAAACAGCACCAACAACATTCTTCTATAAAAAACAGTCCATGCATTTTCACATTCTTCATTATCTCTAATTTGATGCATGTACTGTACCACACAGTCATTGCCATGCACATTTAACATGTAATTCAGCCACTAGACCCCAATGGTACACCCAAAGTTACATCTAAGCAATTATCAGAGACTTTTCCTTCAGGGTGCTTAAACCTTCATGCAGCGATGTCTTGTCTCTTGGCAGTCAAAGTTGAAAAAGCCACCGTCTAAGAACAAATTCTACCAAACGACCATCTGGAGCACCAGGCAGGTCCACAACTCAGACCACAAACCCCCACAGACAGCAGTGTTTGTCAGCCTCGTGGTGTACTCACTGCTCATTGAATTTCATAACCGTTTCCTGTCTGTTTTGGGAATTTGAGGCTCTCAGGAGGATTGAGGGTAGAAGTTTAGATCATGGTCTCATTACAACAATATACCAGATGTGTCATGTCCTACTTTTATAAAATACTGCTACTGAAGATTTCCTCAATAACAAGTAACATAATTTTATAATATTTTAGGGCTGTCAAAACTAACACATTAACGTGGATTCATCCATTTGCATAATTAATTAGATTAAAGATTTTAACGCAAGCGCACTGCACAATAACTCAAAATCCAATAATAACACCCATCGGCGTAGATAAACCGCTGATTACTGGTACAAAATTCAAAATCCGACAATACAACGGTGGTCAGCTGATGTTACCTCCCCCTCCTGATTCACTGCTTGCTTTTCCCCAGGAAAAACAAGATGGCGTCTCAGGGCAGATGCTTGTCGAGGCATAAATATGCATTTTTCATTGTAATGAACGTGGATAAGGGAAATCTAGATCTCCAGTAAGCTGCTTTTACCTATAACGGTTCTCTTTGGGAGTGACAAGGATGGATAGGATCAGGAATGAGTACATCAGAGGGACAGCACATGTAAGATGTTTT
>JAQQAE010011292.1:0-13686 GCA_029823295.1 Pseudamia nigra | reverse complement strand
TACATAATGTATACATATTTAGTATGTTGGGAGGATCAAAGGTATTTGTCCCTTGTTGTGAGGGTTGTGTCAGGAAGAGCACCCGACGTAAAAAACCTATGCCAGATCAAACATGCAAATCAATGGTATTTCGCTGTGGCGACCCCTGAGGGGAGCAGCCGAAAGGAGAAGAAGAAGATTACCAAGCATTTGTAAAAAAACAAAAGATAATAAATGTAATTTTAGTTGAACTACTAGGGCAACTACATTGCATGAAATAATTACATCTAAAATAGTTCAAAAAATATTTTTAGTTTATGAATTGGGAGCAACATGGCCCCTTACTCAAATTCATAACCCTATGGGCCAGAGCCACGAAGATTGGACTGCACATACTAACATCATGGATAGTCTGCTCGTTTTATGGAACCTATTTACTAAAGATTAAGTACTTATGGTATGTAGGCACAAAAATTGTCAGAAAATGCTAAAGAAAAGCACTGTTTGCTCATTTTATGTTGCAGTCTACAGTTTCTTTGCGCATGAGCACACAGGTTTGTAGGGGAAATGACAGAATTTGCAAGAAGTGTAAGGCTCTGGAGTTTACGCTGATTCTATAGTAAAAACACACCTTAGACCATAAAGACACTGGTTCTCATTTATCAAACGATCCTAGAAACCAGCACAGATTTGGGCGCAAATACCATTGTATGGCAGTGTTCACATGTTTTTCATCAAAAAGTTGTATGTTGCCAATTTCAGCATACGAAACGACCACCTTGATAAATGAAAATAATCGTCATTTGCAAGTGATGTCCCTAAATATTCTGCTTCCGTCTCTGCTTCCCTAACCTGAAAGTGAATAAAGTTAGGAAGCTGTAGTGGAAGTAAATCACTGCTGTTCAGCGTTGCCAGCAACAAGTAAAACTTAAGTTGAACTAATTTATACAAGTTTGAAACCTGAAACCTATGCATAGACAGTGTGTTATGGAGCACCACTAGTTAGACATAGACACAAAAGAAAGAAAGAAAATCCTGTCAGTATTTTTGTATCGTCTGTTTAATTGTTTGGGATAACTCAGGAGGCAGGCAACAGTGATCAGGCTTTAGCTAAACCACTCTGCACCCAGATCCACAGAACCAGAACATCAAATCTGCTGTGAGGCCAGTGCCCGTCCTCTGTCCCTGCAGCTGGTGTTGGACCACTGCCACCTGTCAGAGTCCAGTTTGCGGTGGTCCAACACGAGCTGCCCTGGAAATTAGACCAACATGTGTGTGTCAGTAACCGAGGTAAATCACTCACTTTGAACACTGAAAGACAGAAAAAAGAAAACCTGAAATATACATATGAAATATTTCATGCAATGTCTACATTCTGGTTTTTGTAGGATTTAACTGCACCTGCTAAAATTATGCTTTCTCTGGTATGTTAAAATAGAAAAGAGGAAATTAATCATAGCACGAAAAACCTGGTACCTCTGTTAATTGTATTTTAAACATTTTTCAAAGTGATTTAAGAGGGATATGACACAAAGTTGACTTTGTCATAATATATTTTATCAAAGTTAACTTATGAGATGAATATGTGACTGCAGATTTTACATGTCAATCAGAAAATATCAGGCAGGTTTGTTTTGCTGTCCATCATGTCCACACTGACTTAAAACTTATGGACACAAACTCAGAGCTGTCGTGAGATTTGATCCCGTCCTGCACTTGCAATCAGATTCATAAATGCACAGTTTTGTGTGGAAACGAGCGTACACCCAATTTTCCTCATTTTCATCCATTTGCATCCATGCAAATGATGGAGATGCACTGCTTAACACTATCTGCTTGGCAGCACACTTTGCATGAAGTTCAACCTTTGCATTGTGAATTACAGTACATGCTATTTTGTGTGACTTTAGCGCACGTTTATTGGATGCAAACGCTACACAAACCCTTTCTGGATCAGATTCTCTATATTTTCTGGTCACATTGTACAAAGAACTATGGAATAATACAAATTTATGTCATAATTTTACCTTGACAGTCAGTAACAAAAAGCCATAAACTGCAAGATATTGCACAGCTCTGTCTTTAATATTGCTAAGAGCACAGATGAGGTCGCCTTTGCTTGCCATAGTATTTGCATGTATTTCTCCATGGCTGCCTCAGAAATACCCTTAACGCCTGGATGCCCACCAGTCCATATTCTGCTGTCTCTTTCTCTGAATCGTTACACACATTGAAATTCAAACTCCATTTGTGTCTCTCCTCTTCTCAGCAGCAGCAACAATAAGACAGAGACTTAAAGTCCGGGAGAGAGTTATCCAGCACTCAATGAGCCTTTGGGTTCACTCAGACTCACAGCCCCACGGGATTATGGGTCCTGGGCTTAGAAAGCTGGGTGCCTCCTGCTGTAGGAGTGATGGGCGGAGCAGGTTAGGGGTGCAAGAAGGGGTGGGATACTGAACGGGGTGGAACAGGGGTGCTCAGAGCTTTTGTGCACCTCTTGAGTGAGAGGCGGAGGTGGAGGCGATAGTGATGGTGGTAGTGGTGGTGGGGAGGTGGTGAAAGAGATTAGTAGTGATGGTGAATGGGAGTAGAGGATTAGGTGGCTGGGCTGGGCCCTTCCTGGCTCTGCCTGTCTCCTGGTCATGAGAGGATGGGAGGATAGAAGGAGAGGCAGATGTCTGGCCAGCCTATAGTGATGCAAGCATCATGGACCCATCATTCAAATTGCTGTCAGATGAAGATAATTGAGTTTGTGTTCAGAAATGAGCAATTTGAGAATAAAAAAACATTTTAAAGAAATGTAACTTCTGTACAGATGTTTTGATTCAGACACTTATGTAACAGAAAATGAACGTCTGGAATTGTAGTGTTATTATCATCTTACATTACTGACAGACTGGACCTGAAATCAGGGTATTTGTATGTCTGTTGTGGGCATATGTGTCCCCATACAGTCTTGTGCATGTTGGACAGAGTGTGAGAGTGTGGACGGAGGGCGTTTCAAGAGGGCGTGTTTTTTGTCCACGATAAGCTGTTGTCCTGAATGAATGCAGATGTCTCTGGCTGGCTGTCCGCCTGTCCCCTATGCGCTGACGGCCTGTCACCTCTCTCTGTCACAGGGAGAAAGAACCACTCTCAGTCCTGGCTAAAAGCCCCTTAATCCTCAAGCCCCTGCCACATCCCATCCTCTGTCAGTGTAGATGGCCCTGCCCACAGCAGCGCTTAGAAAGCAGGCCCAAGGGATGAACCCTTCTGTCACTCATGCATCTCTCAATGGACACACATCTTCACATTTTCTCACACACGTACACACACATGTAGTTTGTAGAGAATTCAAAGTGAAAAAGTCCAGCTTCTGCAAAGGCGAGGTGAATGGTGGTTGTCAATGCATTGTGCTGCATGAACACAGCCGCTGCCACTGACATCATTTTGGGATCTGTTTTCTCTCATGAGAAGAGCACTAACTGGCTGCTGAGATACTGTGCCTAATAATGAAGCAGCAGTTCACACCATACACTTGGCTCTTAATGAATTGTACAGACAGTGAAGACCATTAAAATGTGCTGTGTGAGGAGAGAAATGAGTCATCGTGTTGACAGAGCATTGTGGATGACAAATGGTCTGACTGGTTTAAGGGGTAGAAAATGGATGGATGGATGGTTTCTAAATCCTGTGCTGCTGTGGAAACACACATTTAATTACACCTTCTTTAATTCATTCAAGCCTAATTTTGACACTGAGTATTTAAAAAAACAAAGGCCTCATTTCCGATATTGCTGAGTAAAACAATTATAATCATAATAGAAGATATGGTGGTGATAAAATAATAAAAGGTAATTAAGTAAAGTAATAAAAATCTAAGAATAATTGCAGTCATTGTAATAAAAATCTAATAAATCAAAAGAAACAGCAAAAGCAGCCGGAGGTAAATATAAAAAAATACAAAAATTCTTTTGATTAAAAAAAAACTTTTCTGTAATTTATATAAAGCTGAATGTGACTGAAAGTAGATAATCCAGTGTCTGTAAAAAATGCCTACTGCCTGCAACATAAGACTGTCATTTGAGCATTTACAAGGAGAGCTTACAGTAGGGATGAGTAAGGGCCTTATTCATAAATAAAACACAGTACCTTAGCACAGCTCCTAGTAGTGTAATTATGGAAAAAAAAATCTTTGAAATGATTGATGACCAGGGTCCAGTGTTTAAAGACCTGCAACTGAACCATGTACTGTATCTAATGTCAGCAGGATTCAAAATGATATGACTAAGTATTCTTCATTGATGCAGTGGGTTTATTATAGGTTTTATTGACACAATTGAAATACACTACACTAAAAAAGTAAGCTTACCCAAAACTGAAAAATAATTTTTATTTCAGAATTATACATAAAGGCCTTAAGAGAACAAGAAATTGGTTAACAACCTAAAGCTGTTCTGCACCAATTGGGGATGATCAAGCCTTGAAAGATGGTGCTACCAATTGCTACAGTTATTCCAAGTTTGCTTGTTGGAGCACACTGTGGTACTATACCCTCATGAGCATGATTTGAACAGTGTTGTACTGCAGAAAGTGTTGTATTGCTATAAAACTGGTGAGAAAAAGGCAATTAACAATATAAGAGATACAGACCATTATAACACTTTAAAGTGTAGGTCTTTCCTACAGAGAAATTGTGAAGAACGTCACAGTGTTAGTGAATACAGTTTCCTTCACCATCAAAAGACACTGAGAAACTGGGGGAAAGTATGACAGAGGTCTAACAGACCTAAAGCCTCCACAGAATCAGAAGACAAGTTTCGGAGAGTCAACAGCTTGTGTGATAGGCAGCTCACGGGACAACAGCTTCAAGCACAGCTTTATAATGGTTGTAATAATCAAGTCTCAGTTTCAACTATGAAGACAAGACTTTGAGCTACAGTACAGGTTTGACAGGTAGCTGCTTCTCTGCTTAGGCTGCTGCCCCCGCAGATATGCGGAAGACGATGGATGGATGGATGGATGGATGGATGGATGGAGTTGCAGCAAGAAAACAATTGCTAAGAGGCCAGAATAAGAAAAAGAGGCTTGATTGGGAAGAACATGTTATGGACTGATGAATCAAAATTCTTCGGTTCATCACGCAGGATTTTTGTACACCATAGAGTAGGATGGTTCCTCTGTGTGTGACTTAAACTGTCAAACATGGAGGAAGAAGCATGATGGTCTGGAGCTGTTTTGCTGGAGCCAGTGTCGGTGATTTGTATAGGGTGAGAGGCACCCTGAACCAAAACGGTTACCACAGCATTCTGCAGCGCCCTCTGGTATGCACCTAGTTTGTCAGGAGTTCATCCTACAGCAAGATAATGATCCAAAACATAAGTCCAAGCTGTACCAGGACTACCTGAGAAAAAAAAGCAAGATGGTAAGTTTAAAAACATGGAGTGTTCAGTATAGTCTGCAGACTTAAACCCCATCAAGCTTATCTGGGATGAACTGGGCAGAAGAATGAAAGCAAAGTAACCTACAGGTGCCACACACACATGGGAAGTTCTGCAACAGAGTTGGGAATAACTTTGTGAAAAATATTTGATTTCCATTGTAGAAAGAATGCCATGAGTGTACAGTGTTATATCTGCTAAAGGAGTCAAAATTTCAGACTACATTTAGGTTTTGAAATTGATTTCATGATTTCTTTTTTTAACTTCAGTTGTTTATTTGTTCTATAATTTAATTTCATAGTACAATAAGACATTAAATCATCATATCATAATGAGAAATTTTAATACTGTTTAAATGAAAACCCCTTCCTATTTTGAAACAAATTAAGGTTAGCATTGTAGTGTATATTTATAATAATTTAAGGGCAGCTGAGTTGAATATAATACATAGTACTGTATGGTTAAAGCATCCAGGGTTTGTTGTCTTATCAAGATTATAATAACCAGATACATGTACCTTACTGAGTATACTTTATGTTAAATCAATATGGGGAAAGATAAGAACTTGCAAATATCCATACATATAACAATGCTGTTTTTGTAGGATAATAGTAAATAAAATGTACAAAAAATATGTTTACAGTATAAACTTATATGTCAGACCTACATGTAATTGGCTTCAACAGGCAAAATCCATATTTCAAGTGATGTCCATTCTTGTGGCAAGAAGTAGCCTAGTATTGGCATGCGCTGAATGAAACCTGCTTTACGGCGCTCAATCTCATTTATTCTGTTCCAAATAGTTTAAATCATTTTAAGTGAAAAAGCAGTTAACATTTATTGCTAAAATTTCACTGTGGAGAATTTGAAATGTTTGTTTGTCAATGTTCTGGTTCTGTTGTGATGAGATGTATATTATAATCTACAAAAACAACTGAACCAAGGTGCCTAAAATTTTTGTACAGTACTGTATAATACAAAGGTCTGTTCTGTCACTCTTTCCTGGACAGAAATAACAGGTTGTGATAGGTAACATAATGTTTGTAGACATTGTATTTGTAGAAAACATTTCAGTCATTGCTCTGGTTGGATGCTTATCGTCCAGATTATTGAAAGCCTCATATAATCAGTAGAGATAAAAGTTCACAGGGCTGATTAAAGATTGTTGTAACATGTAATTATAAAGATAGGCATAAATTATCATTATCATTTCTCTGCATGTCAGTAGTTTAGTATTGGTAGTATTTGGACACACCTTAGAGTAAGCTGAAATTAAAGAGGGTTATAGGCTTGGTGGTTGTGTTGGATTTATGCAAAGACCTTGGGTTGGTATAGTTCTTGAACATGGGATGGATTGAGTAAGGCATGCAGGACTGAGTCTTGGACTGTGTCTTTCAAACGTCCTCATAAAAAGAATCTATCAGGTGTCAAGATTTAGTTAAATAGCATTTGCCTCATTCCTTAACGTATTGAGCTGCCAAAACACCTCTTCACTCACTTAATGCAGGAAGCATCTTACTTTTTTTTTTTTTTTTTACAAATAGTCAGCCTTCAGCTGTTGCCTGGTTTTGTCTCTTCCTCTTTGCATCTTTGAGGAAGATGAACTAACTGGTTTGACTGTCTTGAATGGGAGTGATGGCCATTCAAAACTCCAAAAAGACAAAACAAGCAGCTTTCCTCTAAATTGATTGGTAATCCTTTTCTTTGGGTTAATCTGTTGTGTTTGTTGGTGCTGGTTGAATCTACAATTTGGGGGAGGGGGTGAGGTTGTTATTGATGTTCTAATCTGTTGTAAGCAGAGCTAAACTGAGATAAGGCAGAAGTGTAGCGAGAGTAAACCAACAGTGAAAAAATGTGAAGGAATTCATGAGGTTGGTTGAATTCCCCAACTTTGTCCGGAGGCTACTCTCCTCTCATAGGACCAAAAAAAAGATCTATTCACATTTCTGATTTCCCCTTCATTCCTTAACATTGACCCCCCTTGCTTCCACCACCTTCTCCTTTTCCCCTCTCCTTCTCATTCCCTACTCCTCCCCCTCTTTCTCTGTCTGAGTTCCCAGCAGGGAGGGGAAGCTAGGTTAACTAAGTGAACAAAGTCAGAGTGAATTGCAGAAGGACAAAGGCGGGCTTGAGCGGGGACTATGCCAGTCGGAAGGTGTTGCCAGCAGCACAATACCAGGTGAAGGAGGCTCTCCTCAGGGGTCTACCCAGTTAGGGCAAAGGTCATGGGCCTTATTAGATCCAAAGGGAATGAAAGTACTTGTTTGATTGAAAAAGAAGGTCAGGAAAAGCAAGGATGAGGAAGGAGGAGTTCACCTGTTTGAAAAGCTCAGGGGGTGTCCCCACCTCCCACATTTAATCTGACCAGTTGGGATGCAGACAACTATGTGACCAGTAGCACATGGTGGGAGTCACAACATCCACTGAACACATTTGTGTATGTTGAAAAGCAGGCTGATTTGATCGGCGACACATGCAGGGCAAGTTCAATAACACAATGACAAATGTCTAGACAGTCACAGATAGAATAGAATTTATATGCAGGTGCACTGACTCATGGGCAGATATAAATGCTGCTGCCTTGCAAGACACATTTACATCATTTGTCCTCAACTGTTATAGCACTGAGGATACTCTAAGGTATAGCGGAAAGACTTGCTGTGCCAAGGAAGCTCCAAAGATGCTGTCATAGCCTTTATTTCTGAGACATGTATGTGCTATTAGATGTTTTATGAAGGAACATAAAAGTAGAAATGGCATGTAGCTAAGTTTACCAGCCACAGTGAAATCACCACATGGATTTAATTTTTTATGTTTTTTAGATTACTACTCTAAGAAAAGAAAACCTTGTCCAAAGGACCAAAATTTTTCCTCACAACTCTACATGGATAAATGTGGTGAAAGTTTTGTTGTACTGTAGTATTTGAGGGGAATCTCTGAGCTAGTGACTTATCCCATTTCATTGTGTTGAAATCAGGAACACCTTGTCAGCCGTGCATATTTGGAATGTTTATGCACCCTCACACACCAACAGAGTAAGCCCTGAAGGGTTACACACACGGACACACAAATGTGGCCCCTGCACTCTGCACAGATAGGAGTGAAAATGAGGGGACCCCTAAACACCATACAGGAAACAGAGGTGATGAATTCCGTGTGCAGGTCCACAGAGCTCGGCTCATAGATATCTTATCTAGGGGGATTGATAGGGGAAGGGCCTTCCCTTAAAACACACTACTGATTGTTTCCAAATGTCTTCCCGATGGGGAGGGTTGGAGAAAGGGAGAGACAGCGACACAGGGGCACAGCCTGCAAGCCTTTTATTGGTCCCGTCCAGGGAAACAGAGAGGGAACAGCAACTGTGTCCTGACTTTGCTGCCCCGATTTGCTGCTAGTGCTTAACTACCAGTCAGATCATATTACCCAGGCAGTAAATCTAAGTACCGGTTAACACAAATAATCAAGAGCTAATACTGCTCTACGAAACCACTTTCTCTGTGTCTGTGGTCAGAGCTGTGCAAACAGGCACAAGGAAAGGCCCTCTGTCCTCCTAGCCTCTGCCAGCCTCTTGCTCACTTGCACACTTAGTATAACCTTCAAGCAGTCACAATCTCAACACACATATCCATGTCTCACAGGTGTCCTGCACAATGTGTGTATCGCTTGTGTGTGTGTATGTGTGGGGGTGTGTGTGTGTATGTGTGTGTGTGTTCATTCCCATGTTTTACTCTGTGCTCTGTCTCTGCACTGCAGTTCAAAGGGTAATGGGACAGTGCGGTCTGGTTTGAGGGCTTATTAATGGGTTAAGCGCTAAAAAACGCAGACTGGGCCACATGCAGCACAGTAACACCATACCCCCCTTCCAATTATTCCATATTCTGCTCCAATTAGAGTGGAGCAGGTCCAAAACCAGAACTGTGAGCTGCCAGGTTGAGAGAGAGAGAGAGAAAGCAGAAACCCCGGGTGGTAGTAATGAGGTCTTAACCTCAACTTTGCTCTATTATGTCATAATGCTTTAATTTGAGCCATATGATAGGCTGCTGTGCTCTCTTGTGTTATTGGAAAGTCAATATTTGTGAGCTTGCCCTGTCTGTTCCCCTCAGAAGTGTTGTGAGTGCAAAAAGGAAAAGATTGCTGAGGTGCACATGATTGACAGATACGATGGTTACAGTATGTCACATGGGTAACGAAAGTGCTGCACTATTGTGTCAACAAATTATTAGAAGACAAGAATAAAAGTTCAACAATCAATGGCCAACAATGCTTTACAGACCAAATTACTCAATCTGCAGACTAATCAGTTACATATTTGATATTTATATATTACTCATTTTTACTAATAAAGATGGTTATTTAATCATTTGTAGAACTGATTTAAACCTTAATAACAGGATGAAAAATAGAGGTGTGACAAAAGGAAATATTTGAATAATGCATATGTATTCACACAGCTGTTCTGTAGTAATAATATTGACATCCACATATGCAGTTTAGCATGAATAAAAATGCTGAGTAAGCTCAGCAGATTCTGATTTTAGATCACTACAGGGAGAAGTCATGATGCACATGATGCTGTGATGCTGAAAGAGGGTTCATTGTTGGGACACACACGGCAGGCGCTTCATTCACAGACTTCATCATTTAGAGCTATGAGAAAGACATCAGTAAACTATTTCTGCAGTCGTAGATAATGCTCTTTTCAGTATGGTTTCAGTATATATATTGTACATTTTTTTTTATTATCAAGTGCCTGTAAATTCCTCAAGCTATGCAGCTGCTGCTTTATCTGGTCTCCTAGTTGCTGGAGGTTGCAAGTGCCAGTGATGTATTCCATCATTTGGGTTTGAATTGCTGCCCCATCCGTTAAAACTGGAAAAGCAAGAGGAACTGGGACCATTGATTTGTAGGAGAATAATGCAGAAGACCTGTTTTGTGTGGTCTGATAAGACTTGCTTTATTCAGAACTTCCTTGAACACCATCATTTCCCCACAAAGGTAAGCATTAGGTGTTTACCACCTGCAAAGTTACAGTGCATGCTGTGTGTGCGCTATATTTGCCTCCATTCCAGACAGATGTTGCTTCAAGGAAAGACTATTATCATGGATCACTCACAGATGGGAAGCATTGAGTTATCTTCATCAGCACCAAAATCAAAACACAAACTGAAGAAATGTCTGTTGGAAGGTGTCCCACCTCTCCAGAGTTCAGAATCTCAAGGAACTCTACAGTTGTTCTACCAGCATTTTACATATTTTTATACTGTACAGTATTGCTACATTCTGTCTGAGCTACACTACCTTGCCCCTGTGATCACACCTGAAACAAGCTGCTCATTATGACCTTACATTACAAACAAAAGCAGCTTTTGACCCGCTTCTGCACTAAGTGCCCATTAACTAACATTGTATTTGATAATAGTTTGTACAGTGTTTGAAGGTCATATTTTAAATTACCATGGCTCTTATATTAAATGGGGTTAATTACCATGGTAATAACCAAAGCTCACATCCTGGTCAATAACTGTTTTGTAATTGCTTTCAGGTTGCATAATAATGATACAGTCCATCAAGTTCTGTCATTGCATAATTACAATAGCAGACATTTAATTATACTTAGAATATAAGCTTATTCCTTAAAATAACTAAAGTCAGGCAGTGGACATCTTTTGAAAGAAGCTAAGAATTTACTGTACCTGTATCATTTTTGTATTTTAAAAGTTACAGAACTATGAGCTACATAACTGCTACTAAACATTATTGTCTTCTTAAAATCAATTGCAAGTTGCACATGCTGCAGATTAGATCTCATTTGTGTTCAGATTTTTTGTTTACATTCAGTAACTCCAGAGATGTTATTCTAATTTAAATTACAGCAACTTGTGTCGGATTTCTTTTTTCATACAAAGCATTGTTCATTCTTTGATGAAGTAAATTGGACAATTAAAAGGAATGCTTATAGGATATATCGGATTATGTTGTATTTGACAATCAGCATAGTGTATGTTCATCTGTTTTATATTATATAGAAATATCCTTTTTTTCTAGAGAATAATGGGTTAAGAGAATGAGCTCTACACATAGAAGAAACCTTTGAATCTACAGATTAATGTAGCTCATTCATCCAAAGGTGGTGGGGGATAGGTAGTGTTTCTCCTCTGGGTAATGAAAGGAGGGTTTGGGATGACTTGGATAAAAGGGGAGTTAATATATACTTATGCATAGCGACCAACGGGGTAGACTGTGAATAGATAGGCTAGGCAAAACTAGACAACTAGACAGGATGAAAAAAGAGTGATAGATGAGGCAGAAGAGAAACAAAGATGGTTAAAGGGAGAGAAGAGTATGAGAGAGAGAGAAAATCAGTCTGAGTGAATGAAAGAGAGACAGAATGAGCAGAGAAGCTGGATAGAGAACTCGGTGTCCTGTGTCTGATACGTGCCAAGGGAGACAGATTTTCCGGTGGAGTGTTCCCAAGTGTCTGCCCACAGTCTGTAATAGGATTTTGCAGGCTACAGCAGGTAGTCTGTGAAGGAACTTTGTTCATGGGCACTCACAGATAAGGGTTAATGCAGCCCAAAGGTTCTTCCACTAGACAGGGCACTCTGGGAGTCTGTCACTCCCTCCTCGTCAGCCTGGGTTGTCAGTACCAATCTATCACAAAGGATTTCTTCTTACCATTCTCACTGGCCATTTCTGACATCTCCAACAAACTAATTGTTGTCTCCAGTCCTGGCAAGCCCTGTGAAGTCCTAATGAGTTAGCGTCTTCAGCCCGAATGAGGAAAAAGTCCTGCTAAATCAGTTTCTTAGCTGAATTACCAAGGAGAGGAGAGGATGCCAACACCGACCCGGACTGAGTCTCTTACAGCAGGGTATGTGTCTTCGATATTCTCTTCTCCAATTGTGCTCTTTCTCTAGTCTGTTTTATTTCTACTTCTCTTCACTCTGAGACACTTTATGACAGGCATTGTAATGTCTTTAGAGTTCTGGGCAGCCCTGATTCGGCCATGCAGAGCTTCTCTTTGGCCCTGAGTGACAGTGGGACCAGATCCAAACACCACCCAGGACACAGAGCCATAAATCATCCTGCTGGCACCAATCTTCACTTCCTGAACAGCTACCAGTTCCTGCAGGGGACAAAAAGGCCTTTGTGGGCTTTCGGCAGCCAGAACTTCTCTACTCTTTGAGGATTCGTAGGTTTATGAGCAATGCTGAATTGGACTGTGGGTATGAACGAAGGTTGCACTCTTTTTTTGTCTTTTTAAGTGCATTTAATAAGGCTGTGACTACACTCTGTACTGAACACCTGTTGAACAGCAGCTTGTGATCAGATTACACATTGTACACATTGTTTGTGTGTGTACTTCTCCATGGAAACTCCTCATTGACATTACTTTAAGATAAAGTCATCAGCCCTCTGTTACTGAAAGGGCCCATCGTTGCGATGTCATCACTGTAAATGTGATGGATCAGACTGCCAGAGCTATAGCAGCCTTCACCAATGGGTGGCCTCTCTCCATCCCTTCATCCCTCCCTCCTTTCTTTACATTCCTCATTTCAACCAGTCTCCATACTCCCTGTGTGTTTGGATGGCTCCACCTCACTGTCAGGCTGTGAGGGACGGCTGTTTTCCTTGCAGGGCAGATCAAGACAGGAGATTGGCCCCAGGAGGCCAGAGGATGTGAAGCCTCTGACACGTCCCGTAAATCTAGGGTGTCCCATCTCCAATGCTTGATCTGCACACAGCAATGAGAACACCAATGAGGCGTGAGGATGAACATTCCTCAGGCCTTTCTCACACATGAACCCCAGGGTTTTTCTAGGAGAATAATACACTGCTGCCACTTTTTTCAGATTGAACTGTCCACCTCAGCAGAGAGTCTGTTTCTATCCCATAGCCAAATTAGTCCCCAAATCCCAACCTGTTAGTCATAAAAGTTTTCACAGGGTTACTTTCTTGGTGTCTTAGTGGTCTTGTGTTTGTGTTAAGTGACGGATATGAATCCATGTGTTATTCTACTATTTAGAGGCACTTATGAACTGTCTGTCTTGATATATTTAATTCCAGTAATGCACTACCTTGTCTGTTTCAGTCAGACAGTAGGGCTGCTGGCAGAGCTCCTCAAATACAAGCAACTCACATGATCACACATTTACACTTTCTCTGGACAACATTAATTCCTATTTGTGGGGTTACATGTAGGATAGTTTCAGTGACATGCGGTGAAGTTAATGGCTGGTGAGGCACTGACGTCATCAGTCAGATTTACAAACATATGAACCCTACA
>JAQQAE010011291.1:0-13686 GCA_029823295.1 Pseudamia nigra | reverse complement strand
TTTTGTAGTAGGTAGATCATTTTGACTTGGTTATTTTATAAGTAGCTCGCATGCTGAACAAGTGTGAGCACCCCTGCTTTAAACCAAATACTGTTTCTATTTAGGATTCTCCTGAAAATAGAACTATCTGTGACATTGTGTTATTGCATCGTCATAATTCCACAGGATGAATGAACCTGCCTTTTTGTCTCACATTATCCGGTGTTTGATTCCAGTATAAACTTCTGAAATCATAAGACCACTGAATAAAAGAGATTACATGTAAACAGATATTGATACGATTATACTAAGGATGTGTGAAAAAAACTATACAAGAAAATTAAACAATGAAAAGTGAATAGTCTAGCGTGGCATTTCACAAACTTTGGATGGGATCCAAAATGGGTACTACAGGCTTTTTCTACTGTGTCATTGTTTTGTTTTTCTACTGTGTCATTGTTTTGTTTGTTATATTGTTTATTTTGTTAATTTAGGACTAACTTTGTTCAGTTTCATTTAATGTAAGTTTATTTAAACACTTGTACATCTTATCTTTTGCATTTAAACAATGAAGACATAAAATGCTATGTTCTGTGGACTTCTGAGTGTGGGCCCGAAAGAGCTGCCATGTTTCTATTTTGCATCTTGAGCCAAACGTTCATCCCATGACACTGTGGATATGAAAAGTCTTACCTCTCCAAAGCCTCCTTTTCCGAGAGTCCTGAACTCATAGAAGTATTTATCAGTAATGGGCTGCTTCTCAAACTCTTTCCACTGGAGGAATTTGTCAAAGAACGGGCTGGCTTGGTAATCTGTGAAGGGTTTGCCTTTCAGAAAATTTCTTGTACCTTCTTGGACTTTGCTTTTCATCACCTCTTCAAAGTTGCCATCTGTCACAGACTTGCATTTCTCCGCAGTCTCCCCAGTGAGAAAGCCCAAGAAGGTCTTGGAGTCGGCCTTGCAGTACTTGTTCATGATATCCTGGCAGGTCTTGTTTTTCACCTCCCCCTCTGCCAGATCCCAGTCATAAAGGTCATCCAGGAATTCAGCAGCATTCTTGTATTCAGCATTATTTGCAAGGAACTGACGGAAAAACATTTTGCCAATGGGTTGCCTTTCACACAGCATTGTAAAGTCCTTCTCAACAGAAGCTCGTACTGTGGCACATTCCTCAGGTTTCGGGAGAGACAAGCTGCGGCGGCGCTTCTTCATTTCCTTGTCATCACCACTCTGGGCCTTTAGGTAAGCCGTGTTGGCCACCAGGTTATCCAGTCCCGCCATGTCACACATCTTGGCGGCTGTTTGTGGTCGGTCCCCCCTAACAGAATCGGTTCTTCAGTTCACAAGGGCTGTGTTGGTGCAGGGTCTTTCCGGATGTGCCCGTCAGTGTGATAGCGCTGCGACTGAGTTCCTTCGCCCAACCTACCTGCAGACCTAAGACACACTGACACACCCAGTAATTACTCATTTAGAATTAAATACCACGGAGGGATTTTGGCTTAAGGATCTTTGTGTGGTCTATTCAAGGATGCTGTACACGGAAAGAAAATCGTAAGAGGGCTCTGTCCTAAGAGGCTTTCTGTTCCTCTATATTTGTTAACCATGTTCCGGAGTCACTAACCCTGCTCCACTGGTTGACTGTGCATTTAATGGTGATAGTAAAAGATGCAAAAAAGAGGATGAGGCCGCCTAAGTGAACTTTCACAATATTTGAAGACCCTCTGTACCAGCTCATTATCCAAAGACCACAACCTGAAAAGACCCCACATTATCCAATAAAAGTCAACACATTTCACTTCAGAAATGCACATGTAACAGCACCACATGAAGTCATCAGGCATTATAACTCCTCCCTCTGAGGGAAGACAGCATTTATTACACTTCTCTGTATTTGATGCAACTGCTGTGTGCAATAGTGTTAATACTTTTACAGTTGTCAATTCATTTTTAACTCATGTCAGATCATGTTATGATGTTGTACATGCTGAACAACACATCAAGGAACTTTTAAAAAAATAAAGAAAATGCAAAATAAGAGAGATGCACTTACATGGAATGCAGCCATGGTGAATTCAAGTAGTCTGACCTCTGCATTTTCTGACCTAACAAGTTAAAAAATCTAAAACGGCTACAATGAAACTCAGCAACACTTTACAGTTTATACAGTTTGATTCTTGCCTGTTTATATATTTACTAGTGGTTACCACCACTATGTGCATCTGGAGAGCTGTGAGGTGCACGCAGGGTCTGCATCCTCTCAGGTGCATCTTATACTAGTTTCCATGCTATTGGCTTTATTTCAAATAGACAAGTTTACTCATGTAAAACATTAAACATTTTTTTTCCCTTATTGGCGCTGTCTTTCACCCCTGACTACAGTGATGGAGTCTAATTCAGTGCTGTAAACCTAAGATAGTATTAGTTGATCCTTTCTGAAATGGTCTGAAGCTGGTTGAGGTCCGTCGGAGATCAAGGGCTTTAGCTGTTGTTAGGAAGTTCCAGACCTTTTGACACCGGGGATGCCAGGTGGCAGACACCCATGGTGGACGGCCACTCTGAAGTAAAGAAGTCAACCAGTACAATTCAGTAAGTCATACAATGCTGGTCAAAAGTTTGGACACACTTTCTTCAATGGTAGTTCTATAATTTAATTTATTTTTTAGATTGTCTAAAAAAGCCACATTTAGCTTTCACCTGGAGCAGTTTTCAATTCACAGCCCGTGCCTCGCTGAGGATGGTGATTATAATAAACTTACCCTCTGTAGTAGAAGAGGTCTTCTTCGTCTTCCTTTCCTGGGACAGTCTCCATGAGCACAAGTTTGATTGGTGTATTTGATTGTTTGACCTTCATTTCCTGACTCTAGTCGTGGTAGCACTAATAATAACTGACTCTGTACCCACACTTCCTCTGCACAGGACAACTGACAGTGTAAAGAAAGCAAGAAATAGCACAAATTAAGTCTTGACAAGGGACGCCTGTGAAATGAAAACCTTTCCAGGTGATTACATCATGAATCTGATGAGAGAATGCTGTGAGTATGCAAAGCTGTCATCAAAGCTACATGTGGCCACTTTTAACAATCTAAATAATAAACAATGATAAACACTGCCTGGCAAAAAATTCACACACTCTACTATTTTGTTGGACCTCCTTTAGCTTTTATTACAACACACATTCGCTGTGGCATCATTTAAATAATTTTCTGCAACATTTAATTCTGTCTAGAGTTTCATTAATTTTTTGCCAAGATTTTGTTTTGGACTACTGCATAAGCTCTTCTCCTGCACATCCCAAACATTCTCAATGGCCTTAAGGTCTGGACTCTGTGGTGGCCAATCCATGTGTGAAAACAATGCTTCATGTTCCCTGAATTACTTTAGCACAATTTGAGCCTGATGAAACCTGGTATTGTCATCTTGGAATATGCCCGTGCCATCAGGGGGAAAAAATATCCATTGATGGAATAACCTGTTCATTTCGTGTATTCAGGTCGTCAGCTTTTTAGGTCAGGTGGGGACAAGCTCTTCCTCTTTGAGGCCTGGTGTGTGTAGACCACATGCAGTTGGAGGTGAAGGTAGGGGAAAGCACAAAGGGCAGCAAAATATGAATATTTTTGGTGTTTGATGGTGGTTTTGTTTTTTTTTTTAGTGTTGTGTGTCTTGTCCTCCTCCTGATCACTGTCATCAGAAGCTGCTGTGGGGTTTTGGCCCAGACCTGTAGCTCAGCCTTTTTGTCTTCTGCTGCCATTGGTAAGATAGGCTGCTAATCTGTGGATGAATTTTATTACTTTATATTATATTAAGGCATATTTATTTTTTAGAATATTGGCTACCACTGTTTTGCTTTGGGGAAACCTGTGCCATCTCTGACCTGAGTGGAACGTGGGGGAATGCCAGGCCTGTGGGGAGTGCTCGTGGAGCACACATAGTATTATCCCTGCATCCATTAGTCGGCTGAATCTTTTATTCTTCACTGTATTGAGTTGTACATGTTGCACTGAACTGGTTTTACAACCCTCATTTATGTAAAACCCTGAGGCAACTGACTTTTTAATGGTGAAGCCCAATGGTGTGACCAGTGAGCTTCAGTCTCATCCTTTGTTTTTTTTTTGCCTAAAAACCTTTTTGATATCTTTTATGAACTGAATGCATGCTTCCGGCTCTCCTTGAACCTTTAGCTTCTATCTTGTCTCTCCCAGGTGGTTAAAGGTTTTCATGGTTTATAGGACCATTTTAACATAATTTGAGTCCTCTTCCCTTGGGTTGGGTTACGCTTATACTCTTAATCAAGTACCGTATTAGTTTTTTGCATAGTCTGGCTAGGGGAGCAACAAATATATCGAAGAGACTTTTATATTAAAGAAATTCGAGTATAGGGTGTATGTCACACTGACGTGTGACGCGCGTTCCCCAAACAAATGTGACCTGTTCTGCAGAGCGACTAATACACGTTTTTTCTTCTTCATTATGCATTTTTTGGCTCATGCGACTAACATAACGGAGCGACTTACCACCCGGAAAATACGGTACTTACTTTTATGATTACTTCTACTTGGGTTGCTACAGATGTAAAGTACTGAGTACTGTTTGTATTTACTCTACCTACCACTGTTTATCTTCAGACTTTAGGAAGGCACTGTGACAAGGATGCCTAATTTTTTAAATACTGAAATGTCCCTTTAAGTTGACATGGAACTGGCCAGTAGCACAGGTGGTGGCTGCTCACGGTCACAAATCCCTGCTCCAACAGTGTCGAGCTCCCAGAGTCCAGCTTAAAACCATCTTTGTGTCAATTACAAGTCCCTGAGGTATTCTGCAACATAACTGGATAAACCCCAGGGGGTGAGTTTCATTTGAACCCTGAGGATCGATATTTGCCCTTAAAACGTTCAGCACCGAACATCAAGTACTGAACATTTATTTTCAGTGCATCAGTGAATTGTTAGTATACTATTGTGTGTGTTCTTGTGTAAACGTTTATAAAAGGGGAAAAAGGTGAACAAAGGGAACAAGAAAAGTGGCCAAATGGGAAATTAACAAAAATAAGCAAAACAATCAAGAAAATTAACAAATAAGGAAGAATGTGAACCATTTAAGCCACAAGGTGAACAAAAATGGGTAAATAAATCAAGAAAATGAAAAAAACAAAATAAGCAAGAAAATGAACAAAGCCATCAAGACAATGAACAAAATAAACAAGAATGTGATCCATATAAGCCGCAAGGTGAACAAAATAAGCCAATTGCTCAAGAAAATGAAATAAATAAACAAAGAAATGTACTATATAAGCCACAACGTGAACAATGAGTAAAACAATCAAAAAATTGAATAAAAAAACAATATAATAACTGAAATGAGTAATATGAACTAAAATGAGCAAAATAAGCAGCCATTTGGGACCAAAAATGAATTAAAAACTGACAAAAATTAAATTGAAATTAAATTGACTACATTTAAGTGAAATAAATGAACGAATGAAATAATAAATGAATGAATGAATAAATAAATAATTGAATACAATATCACCTTTTCTAAGCATTCCTAGTAAATATATCCTATTGTAAACCGTGACTTTGATTACATTAATAATTCAGGACACAAAACACCCACTTGTATCCACTACCAGGACAAATAATTAAGAATGACTGCCTTTTTACTTATTCTTTGCTTTTTCTCATCAACAATGGTGGTTCGTGCATCACAACTTTACATTGACCCTAAAAAAAATGAACTAAAAAAAAAAAAAAAAAACAAAAAACAAAAACACACCTTTAAATGGTTTAAACTGAAAGTAGGGAACTAATATGAGTTATGCACTTTTATTAGGTCACCATTTTCTTGACTCATTTTGATTACATTGGCTTATTTTATGTTCTTGATTAGTTGGTTTATTTCTTTTTTGTTCATTTTGTTGACTTATTTTATCAATTTAAAATTTTAGTTTGCATTTATTTAATTCACTTATTCCTTTGTTTTTTGCTATGTTTGTATTTATAATAGAAGTCTATTGTTGTTCATTGTGCATTAATCTGTGATGACAGTAAAATCTATTCCATTTTTGTTCATCTTTGTTTTGTGTATGTTTTTAGTGCTTAATGTGTTCATTTTAATTGTTATATGATGGTTATACACCTTATCTCTTATACGTACATAGTAAAAACATAAGAATGCTGTGCTATGCAGATTTTTGAGTTTGTGTCCCAAAGAGAACGTACATTTTTTGGATCTTGTGCTAAAACATTAGTGAAACCCTGCCTTACATCAGCACATATTCACAACACAATTATGGATAATACAAATCAGTACACAAAGTCAAAATTATAGTTAAAAATCTTTAATTTATTTATACATATATTTATATATGTACACATTTACTTACCTAGTCTTGTAAAGACAAGAAACAAATTGTCAAATTCATCGTTAGTCATTGGTGGCACAATTAAAACCCTATTTCTCTCCAGAATCACAGAGTCCTCTTTATTCTGTCTTTTTCCACTGCCTTATTTTAAAGCATCATTAAGGAGATGAGCGTCTCTCCTCAACCTGTTCTTCTTTCCAAAGGTTTAGTAATAAAGAAGACAACAGATATCAAAGGAGTGTAGAGAATGACACCGTTTTATAAGGTCTCTCCCTTTATGTAAAATCTCTGGTACACTGGTAAGGTCTGGTAAAGCCGTCACTCCTCATCGCACAACATTAAAAAACGTTTTTTGTTGTAAGCAACCCAATTTGGGTCACACCACAACCCTGAAGCTTTCTTAACAGTCTTTTAGTTTTTACAACAAATACCTGTAACTTGTTCCTGACATTCAACCAGCTGGAATGAGGTTACTGACAGCGTACATTGAAGAATGTTACCAATATTTTACGTACTTGTTCAGGTATCATCCATCATAAGACCGGCACTGCTCGCCTCAGTTCTCCTCTTGTGCTCTGGCAGATGTGTCTGTATTTGGCTGGCCTTAATTTAGGAGTAAACCTTCCACAATTGCACAGTAATTGGCAATATGTAACTGGTTAAGTTCACCAAGTGATAGTCCAGGGACAAACTAAACTAACTGCTTAGAGTGTTAGACTACTTTTCAAAGACATAGTTTGGTTCCTTTGAATAAATTGCATCTGTTAACTCTTTAGAATAGCACTCTGGATCTTCAAAAACATTTGGCACCTTAGTGCCACTATAGTAGCAATTAGGCTAAAATAACAACAAAAAAGTCCCTTATTGAAAATGAAAAACCTGCACCATCATGGTTACTTTAAACCACAGAGTATGGATTTGGATGGAACCCTGTTAATATTCCTAAATGTATAGTCTTACTTACATAGATAGTTTGTAGTGGTTTTTATCCACAAGGTGTGTGTATACTCACCATTGTTAACTCAGTCCTTGTTATACATAACATGTACTTATTGTGATTACAAATGATATGCACAGAGCTTACAGTAATAAACAAAAAATAAAAAGCATATAATGTATTGTATATAGTCCAAACAGTACACCCCCTTAACAGTCCCTTAGTCTTTAATAGTCCTTTGTACTCCTTCATAGTGTTGTAAACTTCTTTTGTGGAAAAAAGAAGTCTTTTTTTAAGAAATGTACTGCCACTAATTGCGTGACGGAACAAGTGCGTTGAATATGTGCTGCATGCTGCCCTCTGGTGGCGAGGTCTGGGAGCTGTGCTACAGGAAGGGGTTTGTGGAGGAGCCTCCTGAAGGGAAGGGCCCGGCTGGGGCTCCAGCCTGAAACAAGACCGAACAACATGCAGTTCTGAGAAAGTTACTCTTATTTATAAATTAACTGTTGCTGGTGACTTTTCATTTGCTGCAAAAATATCTCCCATACATCTTTTATTTTTAAACTGTCTTTGAAAAGGTCGGGAAAACAGAAGGCAAAGCATGCTCACCATAAATGGGTTATTGGACATGCCAGGAGCAGCCATAGGCTGTCCAAAAGGCGTCATGGAGGGCTTGTTCTGACCGTAGACAGGGAATGCAGGGCCTGGGGCAACACAGGGAACAGGATTTAACAAAGGTCGAGTCTATTCTCTCCTTTGCTTTACATAGGTTAAATAACAATTTACTGATAATTTATCATTTCAATTTTATATCTTTAAAAATACTGGGTTATACGTATAGTTATTTTACAGCAAATAGCTTTTTAATCTAAAAGGGAGTAAGACTAAAACGTAAAAAACAACAAGAGCCAAGCCCCAGATTGCATTCAGGTATGAACAAAGCCTTAGAAGTATTCCAAATATGTTCGTGTTTCTACTCCAGAGTTTAACTGTAAAGTACCCTAAAGCTTTGCACACTAAATGCAACCTTTTATCACTGTGCAGTAACTGTTGGTAACAATTTGCATTTTTTTTTGCCAGACATAAACTGAATTCTCAGTGCAAAGGGTTGTAAAGTAAATAAAATGACAGAAGCAAATAAATTCATATAAAGCAAATCCAACATAGGACTGGCCTAAATCATTGTCAGGTACTGCACAGATGGAACAGGATGAAATGACAAAAGGATGAGGGGGCACTAACCATTAGACTGAGGGTGATAACCCCCAGGTTGAGAGTAAGGGATGGGGGCCTGGCCGGGGAATTGCTGCTGGAAGTTTCCGCTGAAACTGGTCGGAAGGCAGTAGGAAGACGCATTCCCAAAGCCGGCAGGCATGCTCATAGAGCCAGTACCAAACGAGGCTACGAGACACACACAATGTGTGCACAGTGAATGCACACGCACACAGACACCCCCCCCACACACACACACGGAGGAGTAAATTCTAGATACAACTCATGGAGATTACTTGACAATGTAACAGAGTTACATTAATGCAACACAAATGTCTACATAAAAAAAAAAAAAAGTCAAATGCAGTGAAAGTTAACAGCACACACCTGCAGCTGGAGCTCTCCCATTGGTCTGGAAGGGGTTGGTTGCCATCTCCGGAGCAACAGCTGCGGCAACAAAGGGGTTTGTGGACGGGACAGCTAGATGAAACATGAGCAGGTTTCAAAATGAGTCTCCAAACTAAAAACATGCTAATCTGAAATGAGCATGTAGTCTGTACCATCACAGAAACTGTATTTATTCATGCTACCTCCAAAGCCAGGCTGCATGCTGGGTAACACAGGTGGATTCTGGGCTGGTGATGAGCCAAGCACTGGCCCAAATATGTTCCTGTAAAAACGTCCATATGATCAGCCTGACACACGGATGAAGTCCTGAGAGTTCTCACTAATAAACACTGGTCATGTTTTGTTGAATTTTCACTCAATGTTCACTGAAAACTCAGTGTCTGAGTAAAATAAACGGGTAGTATTTAGAGTGTGGTGAAACATCAGTCATCACATGCAGTGTCTCATTGTGCATACAATATGAAAACTGATTTCTTACCCTGGCACGTTGCTGCCTGTGGAGGCAGAGGAGCTGAGCTCATTGTCCAGCTCAGCCAGAGCAGCATAGCGGTCCTCTGTGCAGCTCCCTGTCTGCGACTGGGAGGGGACAGCACTAGACACAGAGGGAATTGGCACACTCCCCCCTGTCAACAAATAACAAAAAATACTCAAAGAAAAAAATAACATCACAAACAGATTCCTTTTAAAGCTCCCTGATGACTTTACATGAACTAATGTTTTTTTTTTAATTATGCGTTTTCAGTATGCAAATATGTGATCATAAAACGGTATAATTTATTGATCCAGATTCAGTTTCTTTTGGGTGATCTAATATCAGAAATGGAAAAAAATATTACACAACCTTTGTTATAGGTATATATATGTTCAAAGTGGTACCGTTTACTGAATAAAACAGGCAAATATTTATATCTTACTCAAAGTTGCTTTGGTCTCGTCTTATTTTGCCACTTTAAATTACTATGTTTCACTTAGTATTTATAAATGTAAATCTGTTCACCTTCCTTGAAAACCAAGCAGGTAAACTCAAAACCACAATATTACTATTGGCCACAATAATTATCACATAACCGCCAAGGAGGTTATGTGATCATGTTGGTTTGTCTGTCTGCTTGTAAGCAGGATTACACAAAAGCTACTGGATGGATTTTGATTAAATCATCACCAGAGGTAGCCCTTGGGCCGAGGATGAACCAATTAAATTTTAGAGATGATCCGGGTCAGGATGCAGATTCTGGATCAATTTTTCACTTTCTTTAAAACTGTGAGATAGGGCCATTTATCAAAATTCATCCAGTTGTTGTTGTGCAATTCTGCTAACAGACAAACAAACAAGCAACATGATCACTTTGCTTCCTTGGCTGGTCAAAAAGTAGCAGTTTGGGTTACCAGCAGCCTTGGCAGAGGTACGCACTCTGAGTGCCCTCTTGTTGTGATTAGTGATCGACCGATATGGGTTTTTCAGGGCCAATACTGATTATTAGTAGTGAAGGAGGCCGATAACCGATATTTGGAGCCAATATTCATTTGCAGTAAAAGTGTAAAAATTGGCGTAAAAATGTTGAATAATATAAACATTTAACTTTGTTTAAATGCCTAAAGCATGTTTATTTAATTAAACAAACAGAAAATAAATAGCTCCAGAAGTGCATGGATCCTAGACTCACAAGTTATTAGTGACATAGTAAGTAAGTCATGAGCTGTAGAGTTTTTCATGCGACTTTCACACAAACACACACTATTCTCCACATGACACACATTCTCCCCATTGCTAATACATAGTCTGCTGAGTGTTTACAGCCAGACTGCCAAATTAATGTTATGGTATAAACTAATCAGCTTCCACCTTAGCATGTTTCCCTACAAAAAAACAAGTGAATTGAGTTTTTTACGTGCTCGCTCTCAATCACACACATATGCTTTTACTATCACGGACTGTTTGACTGTCGATATTATCAGCACCTTCTTTAAAGTAATTCATAGACATGTCGGGAGGTACGTTAGCAGCAACTAATGTTTACTCCGCTCTATTCTGCTACACACTGTAACATTAGTGGTAGTTGTGAGACATAGAGCACTGGGATGTTCATTACAATTTCAGGAGAGTTTTCTGCGCTTACCTTCGACACATATGCTTGCTCTCCGGAGCTTAAGTTCTCCACACGAGAAAACGTTACCTCTCTGCCGTGTCTGTGTGAGGACACACACGGCTTATACAGTACATACTGTGGCTCGCTTAACCAATCAGATGGCGATGCTGGAGACAGAAGCGGCAGGAGAGGGGAGGCTGAGCCGAAATAACCCAGTTTTTAATTGATTTCTTGATATCGGCCCGTCGGACTTAAACACTGATACAGATATGTCAAAATTCCGAATATCGGCGCCGATAATCGTCCCAGACAATAATCGGTCGACCTCTAGTTGTGATGTGAGTTTTCCACCAAATCGTGCAGCTTGAGGATGTGGGGTGGATGTGCACTACTAGTCAAAAGTTTAAGAACATCTCAATGTTTTCCTGAACAAACTCTTTAAATGGGAAGGAATATCTGATTGTCTCCATTGCTCCAGGGATGTACAACTTTCAGCAGTGCAATATTGTGCTAAACGTAGCAGTAGTCTGTAGTACATAACAGAGGATCTATAAAGGCTACAAAAAAACTGTATGATATTAACCCGTTACTGGTTCCTTACAAGACCTTGAAACATGCATTATTTTTTAGTTACTGGTGACTAGAGTTTTTCTTTTTTCTTTTTTTTACCTCTAGCAGATAAATACATACTGCCTCGAGTTCCAATTCAGGTCACTGACTGAATCTGAACTACTTAAATTTTAAAACTGGGTATTAAAAATCAGGCTGTCCTTAAACATTTGACTGGATGTGTGGCTGTACATTATGTGAGGCAGGTGAATGAGAGACCACAGTGAGGATGGGTACCTGATGGAAAGGACTTTGAGGGGGGTGACGTGCTCAGATGAGATGGAATTGCAGTGTTTCCAAATGCCTCAAAGTTGGCAAAGTTGGTATTTGAATGACCCTGAGGTGCTGCAGCCATAAACAGGGAAAATTAACACAGACAATGTGAATGCGGAAATAAAAACAATGGCAGGGCAATGAAGAGGGTGATGACAAATCGGGCGATGTGCTCTGCTACCATCATTAATTTTTGTGACAAACTGGACCTTTTGGGACGTCCTGCTGAAAAAAACTCACCCGACTGGCTTTGAAAATGTGCAAAGTTGGCAAAGTTAGTGGAGCTGGCAGTCTGAGTGGGGGGTGCAGCAAAGATGTCTCCTCCGAGGTCTGAGAGCAAGTCGAACTTCTTCTCCTGAGCAGCGCTGTGAGCCTGGGAACGACCCAACCCCGGAGACTGAGTGGAGTAAAAAAAAAAAAAAAAAAAAACAGGTTTAGCCTTTCTACAAACTTATTAATACTTTACGTTTAAATGATTGCCTGTAGGCACAGACAGTCCTTCCCAAACAAGGATGTGGAACTTTTTTTATTGGTTGCCAGTTTGTTTCTAAATCTGTGGACAGTAGCAGCAGTGGGGGTTTTGTTGTTGGTCCTGTGAGAATGAGAACATCATAGTGTCCAGAGTTTCTGTTGGATTTAAACCAATCTTAACATATAGACAGGGGGTCATTTTGATGAGGTCCTGTAAAACATGTCAGGACAGGTGTTGCTCCCCGAGCACCCTTTTGTTGTTTTTATTTTGATCATTTTTGTTTGCTTTCGTTATCATTTTGCTCATTTTCTATTCATTTTTGTACATTGCCCTGATTATTTTGCTACATTTGATTCATTTCATGGATATTTTACTTTTTTTTTTTCTTAATTATTTTGTTAATTTTGGTGAGTGTTTTTCATCCATTGGTTGCGTTAATGCTGGTATTCACATAAACTAAAAATCAAGGACAATGTTTATGATTATGCATCTTTTACATTTTATAGTTAAAAAAAAAAAAAAACCAAAAACATACAAATGGCATGTTGTGTACATTTTGGCCCCGTGGAGATGTTGTGGGAGATGCAGGGTTTCATAGCGTGTTGTACCTGGCGTAGGGGGGTCTTGTTGAGCTGCAGGGTTTTGAGGGGTTGGACTTCTGGGGTGCTGCCTGTGCTGCTGGCCGAAGAGCCAGACACAGAGGCCTGGACACTCGCTACTGCCCTCGCCTGGTCTGGAGGAACATACCTTTTCATGCAGAAAAAAACAGCAAGTATTAAAAAGACAAAAAGTGATGATACATGTTTAAAAAAATTTAAACAAGGATGGTGTTTCTGGTAATACTGATGTACTGGCAGATTATATATAATTTGATTTAAGCAGTATGAAATGCTGCTGTTTTATCAGACAGACACTGCAAAAAAAATGGTGCCAAGTATTTCTTGAGTATATTTTTAACTATTTTTTTATTGAAAGAAAATGTGTGCATATTTACAGGTGGAAGTTCTCATAGAAGTCTACACATAAAGAAGAAGGGAAAAGAAGAAAACCCTGTGATTAGTGACAGAAAAAGGAAAGAAAAATAAAATAAAAATAAAAAACAATTAAATAGTTTAAAAAAAAAACCCAAAAACCAATTTATTTGTTGTGTCTCTGTGTGTGTGACAGGATTCAATTCAATTTCAATTCAATTTTTATTTGTATAGCACCAATCATAATCACCGATTATCTCTAGGTGCTTCACAATTCGAGGCTGAGACCTCATGACTATACATAGAGTAAACCAACAGAACCACCGAGAGCAAGCCAAAGGCGACAGGGGGAGGAAAAACTTCTTTTAACAGAAGAGAAA
>JAQQAE010011290.1:0-13687 GCA_029823295.1 Pseudamia nigra | reverse complement strand
GGACACTGCACATGTCCATAACTGTAAACACAGCTCCAGACACCAGGGCTGCCCGCTCTAAGCACAGCTCCAGCATGTTTATGGCTACTGTTAGCTACAATACAGCTCCAGCATTCCGGAGAAGCTTTGTTAACACAGCTACCACAGCGCCTGGCTGTGTTAACCGGAGTGCCGGGCCATGTTAGCATGGCGTGTTTGCTCCATGTTAGCTCTATGTTAGCTCTGTTAGGTCTGGGTTAACTCTGTGTTAGTTGGTTGTTAGCTGTGTTAACACAACCCGGCGCTCCGGCCTGCGGGCTGGAGTGCCAGGCTGTGTTAACACATCTAACAGCCGGCTAACACGGAGCTAACACAGAGCTAAAATGGAGCGACAGGCCATGTTGACATGGGCCAGAGCACCAGGCTGTGTTAACACAGCTAAAAGCTGGCTAACACGGCCAACAGCCGGCTAACACGGAGCTAACACTGAGCTAAAACGGAGCTAACACAGAGCACTGGGTCATGTTAACACGGGCCAGAGCGCCAGGCTGTGTTAACACGGCTAACATAGCTAACAACCGGTTAACACGGCTAATGGCTAACAGCCGTTGATGAACTTATACTTTGTATTATCTCGCATTTTACATGCAGCATCATCTTATTATGAGTTTTCTTGTCCCCACTATCGTTCTTCTTCGATGATAAAAAAACACAAAATGAAGCAGTATTTTAAGTGAAAAAAGGCTCAGGTTCGCATTTACATTTGATCAGAAAGACCCTGTTGTTTACATTCCGCAAGTGTGCTCTCACTTCCGGGTCTCAACCCGGAAGTGACGCATACGTGACCCCGGCGTAGACATGTCTATCTTCTTTTGTTGAGCAATTTTTTTTTGTTATCCGGTTCAAATTTTTTGTTGATTTTTTTCTTCAGTATCTGAATTTTTCGTGATCGGAAGCATTCGTTAAGTGGAGTACCACTGTACTGTATTTACAGACGTCACTTTAAACTCTGGAAAATGATCTTAAACTTATTTTATTACTTTGAACATTTTTTACTAAATCACTGTTTCCAAACTTTTTCAGCTTCCAAAATAAACAGAAATGTGTCATCTCCTTGGAACCAAACGTAGAAAAATCCATCATAAACTGACATAATATCTCAACTTTTGCTGTAACTCAATCCATATGTCATAGAATTTATTGTTTTACTCATTAATGTGTTTGTAATGTAGTTTTATGTATTTACAGTGGTCCCTCGTTTATCGCGGGGGTTACGTTCGAAAAATAACCCGCGATAGGCGAAATCCGCGAAGTAGATTCAGTAGTACATTTGGTTGAGAAACAAAAAAACAAACACTTTCCTACAAAAAAAAACCACGATGGCCTCCAGAAACAACAAACTTAATTTCAACGATCAACCTACGAAGCTGGACACACAAGAAACCACCAATAGTGACCCACACATCACAGCCACCCCGCCTCACTGGGTAAGTGACCTGCAAATGTGTCAGCGCTGACACGTTCGGTGTTAAAGGGATTCATCCAATAATAACAGAGTTTTGGTGTCAGACCCTCCTGTGAAGCCCGAAGGACAGCTGGGATTGGCTCCAGCCCTTCGCAGCCCTGAAAAGGTGCCTAAGAAAATTAATGGATTAAAATTATTCATTAGTTATTGTGTTAAGAAATGTCAGCTAAAATTTATCTGCAAGCCAGATGCACTCATCAAAATAGCCACATCTGGGTCGCGAGCCAGAGGTTCCCGACCCCTGCCCTAAATGAACAATGGACAAACTATTGAAATGAACAATGTGGTCAGTTATTATATGCAAAGACACTACTCTTAGATTTCCCTAGAACCAGGCATCATGCTAAGCAAAGTGAATGCTTTAATGGTATCTAGTAATGATTAAACTCATTACATATGTGGACAGGAAAGACTTGTATACCTTTAAGCTTCACCTAAATATCCAGGGCATCAGTTTGCTCCAAAATCCGACTGGCCCCATAATTCTTTCTCAATAACTGCAAAAAGCTGCAACAGCACTTTAAGCATGCACTTCATATCTTTAATAGGACACAACAAAATTGCTCAAGTACAAATACAACAAACAATTTGCTTTGAAAGCTATTCATGGTCTGCAGAAATTCAGAGATTAAACAGAAACACTTTAAACCCAGGAGACCCTAGCATACCTCCCGTCATTGTATATGTATGAAATAGCCTTCAACCAATCCTTCATGTCTTTTTCCCCAAGATATTTTCTCTGGTAAATGGCTGAATCAATGACTTTCAAGGCAATATAGGACTGGAAAAGGGAAAATAAAACAGACGGGGAAGGGAGATGCAGAGCAAGAAAAAGAAAAGGAGTTTGTGTGAAAGATTTAGAGGTAAAGATTGAAAATGCATGAAGGCAAAGGAAGACAGCTTAGCTCCAACTCAAAATGGTTTTGGCAGATTTTTTTTCTGACAGGCAGGACTTTAAATTGCTTTGAATGGAGGAAAAAAAACCTCACCAAAAACTGCTTTAAATATAAAGTAAATAAGCATACATTTAAAAGACCCTTCTGTCTGTCACCTGACGCATAGTGATGTGACAGCTTCACAAATTCACTCATGAGACAAATTGCAGCAACGGTTTTTCAGTCATAGTGTAAGTTTAGAGACCTGTTCTAATCGGATTTTATTGAGCTCTGTGTATTTTACCGTAAGAGTTCACTGCCTTGCTCAGAGGCAAATTAGGTTGTTGGCATTGAAAAGCACGCAATGATGGTTTTAATAAAAATATATCCCTACACTTTATGGAAAAGGGACACAGGCTTTATGACAAGGAAGAGGACGAGTTAGCATGAGTGTCTGCATGTACTGAATGCAGAAATTCAGTGGGGTAGATGCTCAAGACCAAACAAGGGCATAAAACATGGGTCTTCGTGTGCTGTTTTTTCTGTGCCTTCAGTTGATATGTAATCTGATTTTTGGGCCAGCGGATGCCTCCCTGGATCATCAGCTTCATCATTTTGGCGTACATGACGTTCCTCACCAATCTGGTCATCTGCCTGGTGATTTCTGCCTTTCCGCATAGGATGAAGTACATCTTTTTGGTCAAACTTTGTTTACAAGCTGCAGTTACATCACTGCAGCCCTCATTCCTAACCAATACAATGCATTTGAGCCACAAGTCCCGCATTGCCCCGCCACAGCTGTTAGTGAACCAGGTTGCTGCCTTTCACACCGCAATCAACCCAGGTTCAACCCACTTCTCGACCCAGGTTGCCAAGCAGGATCAGCTAACCCGGGTTAAACCTGTCATACACAAAATCAACCTGGGTCCAACTCAGGTTGGAAGCTTGGTCTGAAAGGAGTATAAGGATCTGAACAACTTTGACAAGGACCAAATTGTGATGGTACACAATTAGAGCATTACACCCAAACCTAGAGATCTCGTTATGTGTTCTAATCTGCAGTGGATAGTACCCCGTCATAAGTGGTCTAGGGATGAACAATTCAGTTTCAGTCCAATTGAGTATTTGTGAAATGTGTTGGAAAAACAAGTTACATTCATGAAGACCCAAGCTACAACTTACAGGATTTGAAGTACTGTATGTGTCACCATAATGTCTAATGTGTAATGTTCTGCCAGTTATTACAACAGCTTTCAGAAGTCTGGTAGAGCTGATGTCTTGGGAAAAAGCTATTCTGACATCAAAAGGTTGAATCTACACAACATTAAGTGGTAGTAATGTTTTATTCCCTTAGATCTTCTACTGGATTGAGATCCATGTCCTTCCTCCCTCATGGGGTTCTGTCCACTGTAAGACCAGGACCACTGAACAAGATCCACAGTTGCAGATGCTTTAACCCGTGTGCCTTGACATCATAATCTGGCCCATGTTGAGGTTGTTTACATCCTTACGGTGCCCAGTTTTTTGCTTCAAATACATCAACTTCAACGACTAAATGTTCATTTGTAGGTTTGCATGGCTGGTGTATGCCATATTTGATTGTATAATTTATAAAGCTGGTATTTTTATATATGTTTTGTATAGGTTACAAACAAAAATACATTATTTTTAACAGTTTTATTTGGGGAATGAGTTGGAAAAATCCTCCAATCCCCCTTGAAACTGACACCTATGAGCTGAAAAAAGCAGTTTACCACCAGATTACACATTAATTCAGACACACTATGCTGCCAGTTAATGATATAATTTCTACTACGTACTTTGATGTCACCATAATTTCACTTGGAGCCTGAATTGTGCCGGATTTGCATTTCCCATCTGAAAATTACTGTAATTATAATTGCTGTTTTTTCTCCAGGTCACAAACTTACAACAAAGACAAGGCAAAAAGTCTTCGCTCATCCTGCAGCTATCCCCACCACAATGTCCTCTCACTTCTCCGCTTTCACATGAATTATTCATGGAGGCAGAGATAAGGAATTATGTAAAAGAAGCAGCACATAAATCTCTGTGGTTAGGAATAGTTAATCACAGCATCCCAAGGGGAGGTGATAATGCCACCGAGTGTGCACCAGCCGCGGCTTCTCAAAGTTACTTTTTCAGTTTTATGGCTCACTGTTTGTGGCGTTAGTTGGTGTTGACTTTTTAAACTTTGGTTGCAGAGCTTTATTAAAAAGGCGACAAAAGTAGCTATATAAACAGTTGTGTGAACAGTGATTCGTATAGGTCAGGGGTTGGCAACCTTTGCAATCTAAAGAGACATTTTCAGACAGAAAACAAAAAAATGTGTCTAGAACCACAAAAAAAAAAAAAATTCAAATCCTTTATGTACCTTTTGAAATATGACACGTTTTAGCTGGCTACATGTTAACACCAACTTGTTACTACAGTATGTTATCCGTTCTTTGTTCCTTTTGTTGATTTTTTCAATGTTTGTTAATCTCTTTGATAATTTTGCTCATTTTTGTTCAATGTAGTGTTATTTTTCTTCATTTTGTAGATTATTTTGTTAATTTTTGTTAATTTAAAAAAACTTACATTTTGATTCTTTTCCATTATTATTTTTGTTAATTTTCTTGTTCGTGTTTGTGTTTACTTGACTTTTTTGTTTCCATACAGTTTTTGATTTATGATTTACAATTTTGTGATTTTTAAAAAATATATTTTCCTGATTATTTTACTCTGGTTTGCATTAATCTTGTAACATTTCAAATCTATTCCATAATTTTACTTCTGTCTGTTGATTGAGTTTAATTTGCATTCAATTTAAAATAAACAAATAAAGAAAATGAACAAAATCTTTAACAAAATAAAACAAATGATCAACAAAATGAACAAAATCCTAAATAAAATGAAATAAAAAATAAAACTGTAAACAAAAAACAACCAAAAACCAAATAAGCAACAAAACAAACAAAATATGCAAGAAAATAATCCCCCAAAATAAATTGAATAAGCAACTAAATGAACCAAACTATAGTTACAAAGCAAATAAAAATGAACAAAACAAATCAAGACACTGATTAACATCAATGAAATAAGCCAAAAAATGAACAAAATTATAAACAAAATGACAAAAAAATTTAAAAAACAAAAAAATATTTAAAAATCTACAAAACATACAAACATACAAACAAAATTAACAAAATGTCATGATTTGTGTTTTGTATTTCCTGTTTTATTTTGAAATTTAGCTTGATGGTTTTGTTGGTATGTGACTTCCTGCTGTTCCAGTTTTCCCGCCTGTGTGATTAGAGGCTCCGCCCTAATCATTTCCACCTGGGTCTGTGTGTCTGTGTATTTAAGGCCTGTTCACTGCCAGTTTGTATTTCTTGTTTAGAGTACTCACCAGCGTTGTTGATCTGTCTGTTTGGTTATGAATTCGTGCTTTTGGACCTTGGAACCTGCCTGTCGTCAGTTTGGATACCTTTGCCTGATTTGTTTTGCCTCGATGCCGACTCGTTTCCGTAACGGTAATTCTCTCGTCTGCCCCCGTTTGTACCTTTGCCTGGTTCTGCTTGTCTTCCCGACCAGAGCCTGACTTATCCCTGGCACTATTCCGCATGGTTTTCCTGGTTCTCGACCCTCCGCCTGTTTGTTTACTGTGCTTTTGGATTCGCCCTATCTTGTTTGGAGTTGAAGCTCGGTGTAAATAAAGTTTCTATAAAACGTATCCTTTGTCTGTCTATCTCCATTTGGATCCACCTGTTTGTTGCTTAGCGCTTTAGCTTCGTTGTCGGCTGACGGCCTGTATAGGCCCAGTAACGAGTCTGAGCTGCAGCGTGACACAAAATAATCAAGAAAGTTATCAACAATCAACTGAATGACACAATGAACAAAAATTTTGCAAAATAGTCAACAAAATGTGTAAAAATGGTACCAACAATTCATTAGAAATTGACATAATATCAATGTAAAATGACTTGACATCACTTTTTTTTTTTTTTTGTATTGTACTCATTAAATGTGAAAGATAACTAGAGGGCACTCAGAACACATACCTTTGCTAAGGCTGTTGTTCACCCACATTGTTTCACTGTAGGGTGTCATTAGTTGTGTAAATGTAAACAGTTTCATGTTGACTGATGCAATATTTTTTGAATAATATTAGCCAAGGAGGTTATGTATTCATGCTGGTTTATCTGTTTGCTAGCAGGATTATGCAAAAACTACCAGACAGATTTTGATGAAATTTTCATCAGCAGTAGCTGTTGGGCCAAGGATGAACCCATTAGATGCTGGAGGTTGGTGCAATATTTCTGATAAAACTAGCAAAAATGTGAAAAATGGCCCTATTTCGCAGTGTTAAGGGAAGTGAAATATTGATCCAGAATCTGTATTCTGATCTGAATCACCTCCAGTATGCGCAAGCCCTTTCATCAAAGTCTAATTACTGTTGGTACTGTATCCATAAATCTTCAAATTTATGGTGTCAGAAAAAATAGTAAAGCAATGGACTAAATAATCCCAAAAATGAGAGAAAAATAACAATTATAGAAAATAAACACACTCGTGTTGACCCATAGGTTCTAGAAAGGGTAGTGTTTATAAAATGGGGGAGCTGACTTTTTTTAAAACTTGGTCATAAATTACTATACATTTCTGTAATGATTTTTGACTGATTAAGGATATAAAGTTTTGTGAATAATATGTATTTGTGACATTTGGTTGATATGTTCAATAACTGGCAGGTTATCTCTGACTTATTGATGGTCAGAGAGGAGCTAAATCTTACTGGGAACTGTCCTCGTTCCAGTACAAAGGGTATGTTTGTGTCAGAAGGTGCCAGCTTCACCCTGAGCATGAAGTGGGTAACATTATTTTTGAGGTAGCAATGTGGTTTTTGAGTGTATTTTGAGTTAAATCACTTAATTTCTTGAAAAATATTGGTCCAATCAACAAACCATTTTCACCACTGTGATCCTTGACCCAATATACAAAAGCGTGTGAAACATGGTAACAAGGTAAGCTGTACCCAGTTTTCAACTTTTAAAGTGAACACGCATGCATGCACGTCAACTTTGCTATTAATATATACATTAACAAAGAAACAAAAAAGAAATCGGAGTGAGTGAGGAAGTGAGTCAGAAATTGAGCAATGAACAAAAATATTCCACAAATTGAACAAAATAGTTAAGAAAATAACAAATGAAGAAAATATTCATGAAAATAAAAAAATTAACACAACAATGAACTGGGTTTAAAGATCCAAATGTTACATATCATCTAAATTAACAAATAAACATGAATTTAAACTTCCTGGGGGCACGATTAACATTTTATTAATACTGATAAGGATGAATTACAGCAATATTCCCTGAAATTTACATAAATGGAGAAGATACATAAAGTAGGTAACATTTTGGCCCTTGTGAGTGAGTTGGCCCTCTTTTTGGTCGACCTTCTACCTGTAAAGCTGTAGTTAAAGCTTAAAGACACCAACTGCACTCAACCTCTGTCTTCCTACTCTGGGAAACAGCTCTCCACAGAAATGGGGTAGATTACATTGACCTAGTGTGACATGGGTTACTGGAGCAAAGCGAGTGTCAAATGTGACAAATCTGGCTGAGCCCTTGGTTCCCACGTCTCCTTTGTCCATTCCCACCTCCATACTAAAGAGGCACTCTGTCACAAGAGGCAGAGCAGCGCTGGAGGGTATGGCTGGTTTAACAAACATGGTTTTCTTTGCACCAAAAGATAAAAGTCTAGATAGTGCTCCTTCATATGAGGGCTGGACATGAACTTATGTCCCATGCACTGGCAGAAATGTGTCCACTGGTAGAAATTTGGCAATTGCAATCCCACTGCAGGAGCTATTCCTTCCTGTCTCTGCTCTCAACCCACTCCCACCACATATCATCCAAATACCACAGGTACATCACTGTGCAATATAGAACACCCACTCCCCATGTGGCGGATAGTGTTACACTCACAGGTTACACTTTCACGAAGGATCTCATACTGTGAAAATGCATATTTATGGGGATTTGAAGTTTATTTAAAGTCTGTCCTAAAATGAAGGCTGTGAAAACATGAAGGTGGACAACACGAAAAACAAACTATTATGAATTTCTGTAACTTGTGACATGAAAAGTAAGAACCAGTCATAGTCTACCTTAAATGCAATAGCCCTGCTCCCACAGCCCTGTAAATTTTTGTTACAATTTAAACTACCCAACAATAGTCCCACTTAAACTAGCTTAGCATGAACCAATTGACAATATTCCTGCAAATTTCTTGTTTGAAAATTTGACTATGAGAGGTGCACGTGTTTACAGTAAGAATATGATCTCAGGTAATATGCATAATTGCACATGCTGATATTATGATTAATGTGATTGTAGCCATAGTTGAAATGGCTTGGACATCTGATCTGGATGCCTCCCTGATGAGGTACTGTATACTGAGCATGTCAAGCTGGGAGGAAGCCCCGGGGCAGACCCAGGACATGCTGCAGGGACTACTGTATGTCTCTCGGCTGGCCTTGGAATTCCTTGGAATCCCCCAGAGATGTTGGAGCAGGTGGCTGGTGAGATGGATGTCTGGGCTTCTCTGCTAAGGCTGCTGGTAAAAGATGGATGGATGGATGGAGGGATGGGTGGATGAGTGGATGGATGGATGGATGGATGGATTGGTGGATGAGTGCATGGATGCATGGATGAGTGAATTGATGCATGGATGGGTGGATGAGTGGATGGATGAGTGGATGAATGGATGTAAATTTTATGATAAAATACCGATATGGGTTCTACACCCTACATTCCTGCAGAGACCAGGAGGAATGCCTGCAGAATAAGGACAGATATACAGTAGGTATGAATGATATCTGTTATGAGACAATGGGCTCAGACAGTGAGACACCAGATAGTGAAGACATTCTCATCATGCTCATACAATCAGGTTATGGGGAGAGAGGGCTCTTCAACGCACCAGTGCTGATTATGAAACCAAAAGCTTTTCTAAGACTGTATGTCACAATACAGATCGAGCAGACAGAGGTCACTTTTATTCTTATTTGGAAAAAGTATGATTCTCACTAAATAATGGAGAGCGACGGAAAAGAGAAACACATGATTTAGCTTCTGTATAGAACCACTAGATAAAAATATGCACACTACACGGGTTTGTTTACACTAGTGGTTCTCAATTAGTCTCACCTTGTGACCCACATGTTCCAGAGGTCATCAAATTGAGACCCTCTTTTATTGAATTCAAGCCAGGTACAAGCATTTTTACACTGTTAAACATACAGTATAATCTCAGTATAATTAAACAAAAATATGCACTTTTTCATCACTATATTCAAATCCAGAACAGAACATGATCAAAAAATGTACTAACAGATGAATAATAATCAAAAAATTAAAAAAAAAATCAAGAAAATGAACAAAAAAAAAACATCAAAACAACCAAGAAAGTGAAGAGAATAAAATGAAAATAAATGATCAAAATGGACAAAATAATCCAGACAACTGATGAAAAAAAGCAAGTGAATAAACAAAAAAGGATTAGACTGAAAAAACTAACTAGTAAAAAATGTAAATAATTGGGAAAATAAACAAAATAATGCAGTCAATAAAGAAAAATAAAAAATATTAGGCAAAACATAAACAAAATCATCAAAATCAATCAAAAAAGAACCACAAAAAAGAAACAAGTAATCTAAAAGTAATAATCCAGACAATGAATAAAAATTAAAACATATAACAAAACATTGAACAGGAAAAGTACAAAATAATTCACAAAATAGACAAAAGTGATCAAAAATGAACATAATAATGAGGAAAATAAACTAAACTCAATAGAACATGAGCTGAAATAAGCTAACATTAACAAAGTAATATAATCCAAACTACAATACAACCTGTCATCTTCCAGTCAAATCTGTGTGGTATCTAAACAAATGTCACCAGATAAAATAAATATAGTTTATCTTGTCATTTTTTTTTTCTCACCAGCTGAGACCCACTATGTTAGAGCCACAGCAAGTCAACTCTTACACCAACCACAGACAAGAGTTCATCTCTGTTTAATTGTCAATTATTCATAAGGAAGCCTTTTTCTGTTTATGCTCCCTGAAATAGGTAATGACGGCCCAAAATATTCCTTGATAGAAGGACTGAATAGGAAAAGTGCATTACAGCACAATGCCTCAGACCATCATGGAAACAGGTTCCACATGACTCATCCTGGAATTCTTTAGGGTGGCTGAAATGAACCAGGACAGATTTTATCCCTTTTATTATTCCTTGATGGACAAATAGCTTACTGGGGTCAATATGAAAGATGCATCATCCTTCACTGGAAGATACGATCACACAGGATTCGTGTGGAGGTGAATGCATGGTCAGTGTTGTGTGTTCTAAGGGATCCAGGGGTGTACATTTCTTTTGAAGATTGAGTACATTTTTAATTGGGCACCTTGGGATCGATCTGGAATATTTCAGCAATTAACATGGAGCATTAGACTTCATTTTCTGTGTTCCCAGTGGATTGGTATTAATGGATTAATTTGGGCCTTTTCTGTATTAGTTTATGAATCACGAAAATGAGCAAAATAAACAGAATATCAACAAAATAAGCAACAAAATGCACAAAATAATAAAAATGAGTAAAATAATCAGGAAAATGAAAGAAATGTGCAACAAAATGAACTGAAGTTGGCAAAACAAAAAAGACTGTTTAATAAATACACAAGAAAACAAACAAAATACACAACAAAATGAACAGTAGCAAGCAAAATAATCAAGGAAATGAACAAAATAAACAAGAAAATCAAAAAGATAAGTCACAAAAAGAGCAAAAATAATTTTTAAAAAAGAACAAACATGAGTAAACAATCAAAAAATGGAAGAAAAACCCAAGAATCTGACCAAAATAAGATGCAAATAAAGCTGAACAAATGAAAAAAGCTAATCGAGAAAATGAATGAGATATGCAAGAAAATCAACAAAATAACCAACAAAATGAAAAAAGGATTGACCCAAAAATAAAAAAATGAACAACCTAAGCAATAATTGAACAAAAATGAGCAAGACCCTTAGGAAAATTAAAGAAATACACAACAAACTGAACAAAAATGAGCAAAACAATCAAGACAATTTAATAAATATACAACAAAATGACCAACAAAATAAAAAATATACAAGAAAGTCACCAAGATAAGCAACAAAATACACAAAATAATCAAAAATGAACCAAAAATGAGTAAAATAATCAATGAAGTGTAATTAAAACCTAAGAAATGGACCAAAATAGGAAACCAACAAAAATGAACATATGAACAAATATGAGCAAACTAATCATGAAAATTAAGCAAATAAAACAACAAAACGAACAAAAATGGATTAACTGGATAATGGATGTATACATCAAGAAAATGATCAAAATAAGCAAGAATATACACAAGAGAAAACAAGAGACAAGACACAAGAGAAACAACAAAATGAACAAAAATGAGCAAAAAAATCAAGAAAATTGACTAAAGATACAAGAAAATTAACAAAATAAACACCAAAGTGAACTATAATGAGAATGACCAAAAATGAGCCCAACAATAAACAGAACTATGATTATCTGTGTAAGACTGGGGTTTTAAGACATTATTCAGCTAAATTTATAGCGTTTGGGGTGGTCAAAGGCACATTTTATTAATACAGAGGGAGAGGAATTCAATTCAATTCAGTTGTATTTGTATGGCGCCAATCACAATCCAAGATTATCTCTAGGCGTGTCACAATTCAAAGCTGAAACCTCAAGGCTTTATGGAGATAAAACCCCACAATCCCCCCATCCCCTCTGAAATCTATACTTGTGACTGAGGACAGTATAAAAACCGTATCATTCTTTGCTGGCTCGTCATTTTTGTGACACAGGATGCATGTGGAGGTGAATGCCTGGTCAGTGTTGTGTGTTCTCTGATCACGTGTGTCCATCGTCTGTCTCATACCTGAGCCTGATGTGCAGTGCAGCATCTTTCAGCATAATTAAAGCTGTGAGTTCAGCCTGACATGTCCTGCAGTGAGAGGTGAATGCTCACAGCAGCAGAAGTCCTTTTTTGTCTAAGTGCACTGCCCTACAAAAGAAAAGTGGAGTAATTAAGCAAACAGTGAACCTTGGAAGTTTTTGTTCATTATTGTTGACTGCATTTGTATTTTTATTTTTCATTTTCTTCATTTGTTCTTTTTTCAGAATTTTATTTTGTTCCTTTTTTGGTCATGACAACTGTGAATCAAAACCACAAACACAGTAATTCACTGACTTGTGTTTTTGCCTGGATTTGCAGTTGTAAATTTGTCACCAGAACTTCTCTGGAATGGAATTTGATTCAGTCAAGACGAGAGGGCAAGGACTAGGGCTGCGCAGTAAGGCTGATGCAGAAATATTTAAAAATTGTAATACTGCCCGCAGCTGCTGAGGAGATCATCATGCAGCCCTGGCTGTAATTGAGTACTAAACGAATGCTATATGTTTAAGAACACACTTCTTTCTGACTAATGGCTGGACTGTAGTTGTGGTTAATAGCACTGTAATTTGACAAAATTTGATGACACTTTAGCAAGTCAGTAAGCTAACATTCAGCATTAGCTTACCCGCAAAAATACACAAACACACTTCACTCCTGCAGCTGTGCCCCCATTTGTCTAGATATGGTAACTTCCTGTTTATGGCTCTAAAAGAGTGACTGGGAAGTCAAAACACCCGGCAATCTGACTGGCCTGGAAATGGCAGTTCAGAAGCCAATGGGTGACATCATGGTTACTCTGTGACGCTACTTGATCAATAGCTGTAATGTGATTTGTTCCATGCATGAGAACCACAGATATCCTAAGTCCCGCTCCTTCAAGTTTTACCCCAAGGGAAATAACTTTAGAAATTATAGTATTACAGTCTCTGACAATTGGCAGAAAATGTTCTGATCCCAACTGAATCGTGTTACACTTAACTCCAGGGGTCTTGAACCTTTTTGGCTGACAGAGCCATGAAAACCACATATTTTTAAATGTATTTCCACGAGAGCCATATAATATTTTTAAAACTAAATACAACTAAATGTGTGAATTTTTAAGTAAAACCTACAACTTAAGAGTATAAGTCGTCTCTGAATTTATTCTTTTTAATAACGTTGTTATTGTCTTTCTACTTACTTTGCATTTCAGTGTCACTGAAAAATGGCTGGATGTCTGTAACTTTTCTTTCTTTGCCATTGATCTAGCTGCCAGACAACTGAACAACACAAGCACCCCCC